>JARYHS010007288.1:0-107691 GCA_031002005.1 Vandiemenella viatica
ATCGTTGCCCAGAGTTCATCCTCCGATAAGGTAGTGTCACAATAGAGCGAGGCAGTCCTGTAAGTGCGCTACCAGCAGAGCGGACCAGCCACATGGGTTGCCTATCCTGCAGGAACAAAGTACCAACCACAATAGGAATTCATAACTCGTATAAAAGTTTCGTTTCATTAACAACAATTTCGTTCTGCATATTCGTCAGAAACTTACTTATACTAAATTTGAAATATATTCTGAAATTACGCTACGACTTTTGTACATTGGTTTTTTGTCAACGACGTACGCTCGATTCTTATTTGTAATAGCAAAGAAAAAGATGTCTACATCCTGGTGGTAAGAGCCAGTTGTGTTCATACAACACGCGAGGAAACTGTTGACAAGTCGCTCTACAATGTAACAGCTGAGAGATACGATTGTCTCTTATCTGAAATATTCAATCAAGCGCATTACAAGAGTGTGTAGTGTACTTCATGTATCAGCGATGTCTCAATTTATGAGCTTACCAACGTAGCCGAGGTTATAAGGTCACGAAAACAATTTATGTCCAGTTACGCTATTATAAAGATAGAACTTATTTACGTAGTTGAAATTCCTCGGTACTTTGGACGCCCCACTGACAGTTTCTGAAAATGCGTGCAAATCAGTCAGTCTTTGCCATTGATGGAAATTAAGCGAATGATGATTGTTATGTGAACATCATTGTATTTCATTAAATATTCGTGTACAAAAGCACAGTTTTATTTTGTTCCCAAACGCTGCAAAAATATCTTTTATCTTTAGAGCCCTTTTCGTTTTATTTATTATTATTATTGTTGTTGTTATTATTATAATTAAAGAAGAGCTTCCAATTTTAACATATTTTCTCCAAATGCATCTCTGTTGATTTTACAGTTCTGGTTGATGGCCATGCTAAATCCAAAAAGAGAGGAAGAAGCTACTTTCGCAAGACACTAGCTACATTAAAAACATTTTTACATTCTAAACTAATTTTCCTGAAATTTTTCGGATATTCTATATATTGAAAATGAACTGAATGATTTGTTATTGCTGCTAAATTTAAACTCAGTATTTTAATTTTACACACAGTTAGTAATTTTTTTTTTATTTTTACCACCTAAACTTATATTTTCGGGCATGACTTGATTTAAAAAAAAAAAAAACAAAAAAAAAGAGTAAAATTTTTTTTAACAAAATAAAACATCAGGTTTTAGTTGAAAATTGTACCGATTTCTTATTAATACTTATCCAAAGAAGGTGTAACGTAGTCAAAACTATTACGAGAACCGGTTTTCGGTTCGCGGCTCTGATTTGGTCAAACAACGAGAATGTCCACGCAGACACAGAGTTTTAATTCGACTTCACTGTCAACGACGTAATCGAATATCGCACTAACCCTTAAGTAGAAGCATTTCTATAATGAAAGTGGAACAGCAATGTGATGATTATTAAACGACACGGACCAAATTTTTTCACTAAAGTGCGCTTTCCATGTATTTAACAAGATAGCGGCACTTTCACTAACATTTTTTTTGAAAAAAGAAAAAACAAGGGTGGAAGCTCAAGCCTGGTGTAAGCAGAATGTAGTAGAGTTTCGATAAAATTTTATGGTTACCGAGCTCGGGGGGAGGGGGGGAGGCTAATTTCGATTTTGCATAGTTTCCTGAAAACACTCCAGGTGACAACGCCAGTAAAGGCCATGGTCGATTTTCTTCCTGTTCCTTGTCCTCTACCGTGTCTAATTACCTCGAGCTGTAAAGCCGTAAGTAAAAGAACAATCAAATATTCGAGAGTAATATTAAAAACAAAATCCGAAAAATCTCATTAGAGATGGGTTAGACAGTTCTCTGCCCCGACAGAAATCGTTTGTAGGGAACATGGCGACAGATAACTGCTTGTAAGAGGAACTAGATGAGCGAGGAAAGATCAGTACTGGAAATGAAGGGTTTGTTTAACCGTTTCTAAATTAGAATTTTAGTAGCGAATGTCTGCGAAACAATAATAATATTGCACTGAGATTATTCTCCAGTCTATACTTATCCTCGCAGATACGTAACTGAAAAGCAAACAGTGGCTGATTCCAAAATCAACTAAGGCAATAACTTCCTCAAAAATATCCTTTTGGGCCCTGAAGTCGAAATAAAATCTTGGTGTTTTGGGCCAGATACCTAATATTATTCGTCCATCAATAAACCAGCTTTCAGATGAAAGAGCGTAAGATCTTGGCATTAAATATGCTGAAAACAAGAGACTCCGATTCCGGTGGCGTGTTTTTGCTAGCGGGCCGTCACTCGACACTTAAGTGGGTCCAGATTTGTCGCGTGCCTATTTATTGATCTAGGTTAATGACCGCGGTGCCAGGTTCGGTAAATATTTTGCGGTCGCCAACTTCCGCCGCTGAGAGTCTTGATCAAGAGAGCAGGCGAGGATGGACACATCGCCCGCCGGCCCGCAAACAGATGGGCACCTCACAGCCAAACCTACACAGTTCCTACTTCACTTCGCTTCACCATGCGCCACTGCAGAAATCTTTTAGGGCGGGGAATGATACACAACGGGTTGATTGAATTATTCATAAATTGACAATATTTCTTTTTACTTACGGCTTTACGCATCGTTGACATCTTCGTCAATGGAAGCAGGAAGGGACTGGGAGCAGTAAACAGAAAGGAATTTGGTTATGGCCTTTCGAAGGAACCATCTCGACATTTGCCTTGTCTGATGTGGGGAAACAATGGAAAACCCAAATCTGAATGTCCGGATGGGTATTTGAACCCACGTTACTTCTCACCCACCAAAAGTGTTACCAGTTTCACTATGGAACATCAGGAACCGGAGACCTAGAAATTTCTAAACAGTACGTCAAAACATTCAGGGTGCATAACGGTATTTTACATTACGTTTCAACTATTTATGTCGTGTATTCGGCACTGAATATTAATAGCAGCTTGGTTGCTTGTTAACGTCTGTCACGCTGCTTGTTTATGATCTGACAAGAGCTTCATATATAAAAAATAATATCTATTAAAAGTGTATTTTATAATTTCAAATACGAAAAACATGAAATATCGGCATCATAGTTTTGTGATACCTAGAATCATCGAAAAGTAATATTCTAGTACTATGTCAATCATTATCCAATACTTTTGAAACTTTTCATTTCCTTCTTATGGCTTTACTCCTCGTCAACGTCGAGGTCATTGGAGGCGGGAAAGGACTGCGGCAAGGAACGGGCAGGAAGTTTGCCATGGCCTTTTTGAAAGAACTATTCGGGCATTCGCCTGGAATGATTTGGGGAAACCGTGGAACACCCAAATCTGGATGGCCGGACAGGTATTCGAACCATCGTCCTGCCGAATGCGAGTCCAGTCACCACGCTCTGTCACCTAGTCTCAAGCAGTGACTGCGCCTTAACGACTTCGGCCAACAGAGAAATTCTACCTATCATCACTACATCCAGCAATATATAGGATAATCGTTGTTAGATAACATTTCGCGTTTCTTCGCTCATTGATCTACTGCTATGAACAAATATGAAAATGTTTCCTTTATTGGAAACGTTGTTGGTTGCAGATACATTTCATTTACGATTTCTTGAAGCGAATGCGTAACACATTTAACTTCTGGCTGCATAGCTCTCCAGCGTGGTCGTAAAACACTGTTGTCAACAGTAAAACTACCAGATTCGTTGCCAAAAGCGATGTAACCATCTCTGAGAGGGTGATTTCTTGCTATCTGCGGTTATTAAGAGGGTTGCGTCTCTTTTACGGCCCATGAAATTCTAAGAGCTAGCGGACATTCAGTTTTGTTTTCGGTACCGCCGGAGCCGAAGAGGGGGATTCAGTCAAGATTCTAGCTTCCCTTAAGTCGTTATCTTTGAAACAGAAGGTATAGGCCTACAAATATCCAGTAATGTATCATTTAATGTAATATTATTGTTTCAAGGCTGTAAAAAATTCAAAAGAAAATATAAGAATTTTTTTATTGATAGCTCATTTCATTCTATTACTAAGGTTCCTAATTGAAACTGCGAAATAATTTCAATGCAATCAGCTGAACGGGATTAATATGTTCATATTAAGAAAACTTACTGTGTTTAGTCCCATGTTATTATTTGTTAAATTCTATGATGCAGTTTAGAAGAGTAACTACAACTTTAATTATAACTGATACGTATTTTATGAATTAAATTATTAAAAGGTACTTGAATCTACATCTCAACCTATCATTCAGTAATAACCAGATCTGTGAATTGTGCAACCTCTCTTATAGCTTCAGTTATGTGCATTATTCGTCCTGTACGCAGTAAAATAAATCTGTCGTGGTAGTGATGACCTGGAGACAGAGATTCGGTTTACAATTCATTAAGTCACTGTTGTGGCTAAATCTGAGGGGAGTACAGTAGTCTATAATGTGGAATCCGCACATACGAATGTTTAGCTAATTTTCGAAAGTAATTTTTCTTTAGATCTTTGCGTCTTGGAAACGATCAGTCCCGAAGATGATAAGTCAGTATCAAGGAGCGTGAAGGGTGAGCAGCTACGCTCTGGCCTCGCATTAGGTGGTAACCGGGTTCAATTCCCCGTCCGGCCATCATGACTTCGGTTTTACGTCGTTTCTCGAGCTCACTCTAGGCGAACGGTTCCTTCAGATGGCCATGGCCGAATTTCTTCCCGTTCCGTGCCCACAATCCTGGAAGCCCGAATCAAAAAATAATAATCAATCAGTTTCACCACTTATCGATACCAATAGTTATTGTTGCTTAGCTGACTAAAAAAAAAAAAAAAGTGACGGAATTTTAACCTAATCTGTTCGACTTTTCAGGGTGAATGTTTGGCATTTTAAGCGAAACAGTCTCAACAAATGTGAATGGTCCAGTAGCTCAGTGATTAAGGCACTCTCCTTCAATATTCGGGGTCTCGGATTCGAATTGGGTTGTGGCAATTAGTTTTTTCTGGCTTTGCTTTGTTCATGTAAATACGCTAGGACACTTCGTGGCTCGGATTCCACGACAGAGGAGAAATACAAGGCAAATCGAAACTCTTTCACCAGGTCGTAGAATCATACGAATCTACTTTATCTTTTTTACTGACGAGCATCATCGGAGAATCCTTGAATCCTGTGTTGTAACGACCCGAAGTAGTTACCCAAGCCAATAACGTTCTCTCAGTGTGTGAAACGTGCGCGCAGCTTTCCACAGGATATTATCCCTTATACGGGAGGTGTTGCCTAAACGAGATCACATGCTCACTTACATAAATATACCTTAATTGGACTGAGTATTTGGAGCGAAGGAATTGTGCCGCGGCAACAATGATGTATGACCTATTAGCATATGTCACCCAGACGTAGCGTGAAGTAACAGTTTCGTCTGGGTCATTTTATAATTTGTTACTCGCTTTAAAGAGTCAGACACGCGTACAATGTAACAATAACAAAACTGAAAAAAAAAATCGAATGGTGAAAGCGTAGATAACACGGAGGAATGTAATTACAAGTAACTTTGGGTATAGTCTCAGGTGATAGAGTATTATTTTTCATTTAATGAAAGAAACAATTTCAAAACAATGCTGTTTCATTTTGTTTTCTTCTTTTCAACTAGGGAATTTTTTTTAGACAAATCGGATATTATTTACTGTAGTATGCCGTATAATTTGTGAAAATAAAATTATTTTATATATTATTTTTCTACCTCCCGCCCCTATAGTTCTGTTGATTCCAGCACCTTGATGGTGTCTGCCGCAGACACAGTCCTGATGGTGGGAAACATTTTGTTGTTAGTACTTGGCCGGCAGGGTAGGAGAGGTTGATAAAGCACAATTTCTAATCACCAGATTGTGTACCAGTCCTGTGTTAAATCCTTAACATCTCCGCAGTGCTTATTGAGTGATGGCATAAGACACAATGACGGTGATTGGTCGGTCGGATGGGGACGTTAAGCTTGGCGGCCCCCCCTGGCGTCTTTCGGAAGCTTTAGCCTGAATGATTCTGCACCTGGTTTCGCCCTCTTCCTTTTTATCTCTCATCCACAAAAAAACATCTACACTGAACAAGCACACTATGACGCTGGGAAAAGCAAGGGGAAACCATTTCAGTTGATCTTCGTAGACGTTGCGGTGGAGAGTTATAATCCCCCACAGTAGTCGCCTACCACCGACCGCGGGCAAGACGTTCATAGAAGAAGAATATTTTGTACCACAGAAATGAAACATTCTTTCGTTAGGATGGGGAATATTGGGGTATGTGCCGTTTTTCCTAT
Source organism: Vandiemenella viatica (assembly GCA_031002005.1). Classification (NCBI taxonomy): domain Eukaryota; kingdom Metazoa; phylum Arthropoda; class Insecta; order Orthoptera; family Morabidae; genus Vandiemenella; species Vandiemenella viatica. Next base: position 6,254 of record JARYHS010007288.1, read on the forward strand.
CATTCTTTTAGGTTTGAATCTTCGACAGCAAACATTTTTCTACCCAATCCATAAGATCACGAACCATTTTATGATTTCAAACTAAATAATTCTGTAATATAATAACTCCGTGTGGCCGTAATGACATGGTGACAGGTGTTCTGTTGGCTGCGCATTCCGCCCCAATCGTAGCCGCCTTAACCTAACCCGGTAATACTACCGGGAACAGGGCACCTACAGCTTAACGTGTTATCGGAACCACGTGAGCCTGGCGTACTTCACTTTACCCAGTAAGGTGAAGGTCGGGTTAAGGGCCTACGATAATCCCCGCCGAGACAAGGATTCCAACCGGGGACCTTTCAATCTCCAGTCAGACGCCTTAGCCACTGAGCCATCAGACCGCTCTAATAATTATCTAAAATCACATATTCTTAATCCAAAATAACGATAAGTGATGAAGTCTATCAAACATAAAAAATAACATTTTTATTTCAAGGGTAGTGGGATACCATTTGTCAAAGACCAAACGTTCTGTAAAACTAATAATGGAATAGTTTCAGATTTTCATATTTGTTCTCTGTTTGTCTTATGAAATTTTTGTGTCATGAAAGAATTAAAATTTTAATACCTGCGTTGTGTCCCCCTTATGTGACTTGGTATCGATAAATTGCACCCTGTATCAAAGTAACATGTAAAAGCTTCTTCTACGGTGTCTAAAACATTGAAATTACTTGCGAGAAAAAGTTCAAATCAACAAATAATACTCAGCTGTCTACTGCCGCCTGCGTGATTGTGGATTTCTCTTTCTCGCTGCGGGCTTTATGTCTCATCGACGTCGAGGTAATTAGAACCAGAGGATGAGGCAGGAATGGGACGTAATTCGTCCGTGGTGTTTTGAATTCGCGTGGAGTGATTTCTGGAAACCATGGAAAACCGAAATCTAGATGGCTGGACGGGGATATGAATGCCAGGCGAACTCACTCAGTTTCTTCAGTAATTTATCAAGAAGACCACAGAGGTAAGGTAACCCCACTGGTACTGTGCATCATACTTAAACACCTCACAGCTAATAGTCTATAACGTATCAGTGGCCTGTCTAAAAATCCACCTTACGACCACACAGCAGCAGCTGCTATTGAAAACACGTCATCCTTCAAAAAGAACCATTAACTCGCCCCTACTAGAAATAATAGCCAGTAGCTGTCCAGTCAAAAGTTTGCTTACATATACTTGTCACAGTTTACGAAACTGGGGTAATTTGTAGCGGCGTTTAGTCGGAGCTTTTAATCCGGCCAAAATACTCGTATTAGTAACGTATTAGCTACTCTAAGAAGTGCCCCGCAGCTAGCGGCTCTGAAAGATTTACACCGCTGTGACTGGAGCTACCAGCAGCGTACATCATGCCTGTTAAACTGGATAGTCTGTAAATTTGGCTCAGCACCCACCACTTAATACGAGCTGCATTCGTACCAACATGAAATGTCACATAGTAAGATTTAATTTTTTGTTTTGTTTATACGTAAGCTTTTAAGCTTAAATTGTTTCACGATATCGTATGCCCAGTAAGATAAATGGAAATAATGCTATTAGGATTACCATACTGACGTAACTGGTTACAGTGTTCGAACCCTTTTCTTAGTATTTATGCATTGTGATACGAAAACGACAATCATTAACAACCGGTTTTGTTTCATTACATTCACACAACAATAACTTCTACGGTTATTATCATTACTGTCTCTTATATTTTTAACGTTAGACTCGTCGACGTCAAGGTGTTTAGAGTCGGTAGAGGACGCATGAGAAGGAATTTGGCCATGGTATTCTGAACACACCATCTAAAGTGATTTTAGAAAACTATTGAAAACTGAAATCAACATCGAAGCCGAGTTCTACAGAATGCCAGACCCACGAGGCTCAATACAATCTCTTAGATTTCGAATAAGATTTTATCATATTTGATATTATTTTTAAACAGCAATCATAGCTGAGCAATCCCATTCGGCAGAATGTACGGGTTTCCATCTCGCAACTTCTTTGGAATCAAAGCAATTCAGAAATACATTACTGGAAAGATTGAGTTTACTAATTGCTATCAACATGCTTAGGATATTGTAGTTAAGTATAGAACGGTACATATGTGGGATTGTTTCATAAATAGTAATTTAATTTTCTCAAACTGCAATTCGGATGAGCGAGTAAAAACGCTCCAAGTTGTACTTGGGAAGGGACGATCATCACCAATTAAAATCCCGCCATTGCATTATATATATATATATATATATATATTGCGCTTATACTGGCATTGCTATTAGTGTAATTTTCTCTGTAGTAAGGACAACACAACACTTAATTAAAAACATCCATGAACTGGACTTGAAGTGGCGTGCAACGTACCACTGTCAGCGTGCACCATTTACCGGTACAGCCCGTTCAGTTACCAGAGGCGGCTCGAGGTCAACCTGCTCTATCCCCACTTCCCTGGCCTTGGCTCTATATGCGGTGTGGAAATTTATCACACGTTTACATGTGCACAACGGTCATCTCAGAGAGGTAGAAACGGGAGGGGTGGTGAGCTGAGGAACGGGGCCAGGGGAACATGACCTTGAGCCGCCAGTTTTGAGTGAACAGGGTATAGTTTCTCGTGATCATTTCTACAGCAAAATCACACATTTTACAAACAGAATGATACAACTTAGGTTTGTACAAAGCTGTCAAAGTTTTCGGACAGAGAGAATAACTTGCTTCCATTTGTTTAACGTAGGTCACCTTTAGAGACTTTATACTTTAGGATGTGTAGCAAACATTCCTGGTACTGTAAGTTTTGTAAACTTAAAATTTTCGTCAAGTAGTGGTGCTCAGTAATAATCAGAAACATTAGCTCGGCAGTCTAATCTGTTGAGCTACAGCGATTGGGACTAAAATTTAGGTGAAGGCTGAACTTCTAGAAAGAACAATTCATACTCAGTCATAGTATTGTAATATCTACGATGCTAACAACACCACGTCCACAATAGTACAGCTGTTTCATGTATAAACTAAGTGTAAACATGTGACCGTATTTCCGGTATGGTTACAGATCTAAAATAGTTCCCAGATGGCAGACAGGTCATCTAGGTAAATGCTTACTTTGTCCAGGATTTGAGTTGTTAGAATAACAGGAATTTACTGTTTGACACGATCTGATTTATTGCATAAGTTTAATCATTTTTGGATCACCTAATGTCGATTTAAACCAAAAATGGATTACACATAGATTAAAAGTGACAAAGTGAGATTTTAGTGTAGCAAGTCATGGACGTGTGACTTTGATGGACCTCTTAAGGGAATATAAAAAAAAAAAAAAAAAAAAAAAACACACACATTTTTTTGGAGGGAGAGGGGGGGGAACTGAGTTTTTTTGGATCGAAGTTAATGACAGTGTGAACTGATCAACCAGGAGTACGAACTTTACCTGTTTCTAATCCTACGGGCTCGCTCTGCAAAATTTGAGGAACTTCTGTCAAGCCTCAAGTGACTTAGTGTTAAGAGGGACTCAGACGGACTCACTATACTAGTAAGGTTTGGAGCTCTCCTGTTATACGGGACACATCTTGACAGAGAGACGATATTAACAATAAAGAAATATCACTAAAATTTATCATAACCCGTGAGAAAATTTCCCGAACGATATATGATGAACAGTGAGGTTGGCAGTTTATAGTAGGATGGAAGAAGAACCTTACTGATTTGTAGCAATTGTTTATTTTTCAATTGAAATAGGTATGTAGGAAAACACTGACAGCGTCTTACGGAACAACCAGAAAGGATGGAATGTTTCTCTAAGAGAAACTAAAGTATCCGAAAAGCTCTTTACTCTAGCAAACACACACATCTTATCAATCTTTTTGTGATACGTGCTGCTGCTATCTAGTGGTATATGAAAACTGCCTATCGATTCCAGCGAAACCTAGCAGCTTGGCTCTGAACTATCGCATACTCGTGATCTTTATTGTTTAGTTTTCCACAGGTTGAATTTCGAAAAATTCCTTTCTTAATTAATAAAGTTACCAAAGCGCAGGACTTAAAGTATAAAATTTTACCTCATTTATCGATTTCGGTTGAGTAAGAAGAGAGAAAGATGGTTCGTCACATAAAAACCTTTTAGAAATAACATATATGAGGTGAAAGCTCTGAATTAACTTATAATATAATCACATTAGATTACAGTTGATTCTGCTCACTGATGTGTCAACTTGCAGAGCTGGTATGCCTGTACCCTGACAAATGTCCTTTTTAATGTGAACCGAACAGGGATCTGTATCACCATTTCCATTATAGGACTGTTCTGTAATTTGATTCATCATATCTGTAGTATAGATGCAATGTTAGTAACCCTAAAATCAAATATCTACACGCCACTTTATCCATATGAAATCTGATTTTCAATTATTTGCGACACTGGTTTCGTCACGCGCTGTCTGTGAAGGTATACAATGAAGTCAAAACACGCTTTTAGGGTTTTATCTATCCGGAAGTATTACGCCCTCTCGTCCACCACCTCTAACGGTGAGCTGCAATTTGTGATTGTTAACACACACTGCAACGTAACTATTTTAAGAGTCAAAGTGATTGACCCCAACTGCGTATCTACCATCGCATAACTGGTTAACTGGTTACAATCAAATTACCTTTGTGTTTTTGATCTGTGACAAGCACCAATTTTTGGACAGGTTACCTTGACAAGCATGTATTGTTCTCATCAAATGATTCATATAACTGATTTAGTGTTCATACCGCATTCAGCGTATATAAAGTACAAAATGTCACTACATAAAGCTTGATGTGTGAAAACAGACATTTTACAAATAAGTCATTTTATAAAACGAATGTTCACAACAAATTTTAAATAAAAGCCTCTCGATTTTCACAAAAATTTACCGATTTAAACTTTAAAAAAAGAAAGAAAAAAAAACCTAATGGCTTGTGGCGTTACGTTATTCGACAGTCTAAGTGACACAGTTTCAATTTGCCGCACAACTCACTTCTGTCATGGCTTTCAGTTTTAACCCAGTGAAGGGCCTGCAGTCTTTGTACTCTGGGAATCCAAACCACGAAGCGTCTGGATCGAAATGGGACTCGGAACCGAGGACATTTCAATCCCGAATCAGAGCCCATAAGTACTGAGCCATCATACCGCCTATACAAAATCGTGTTATTCGTATCTTCCTTCCCAAAGATTATCAATACCGCTTGAAAATGTATCAAAATATGTAGAAATAACGTTGGTAAAATAAAAGATAGATTCAATCGACGTTTAAACACTAAGCCTCTAGTAAATAAAATAGCTCACACATGAACTGACTTTTTACACTCCATTAGGTTTTGTGGTTTATTTCTTCAGAAAATGAATTTCAATTTGTTCGGTAAAAACGATACCCGAATACCAAGATATATTGTGGTAGACGTTGGTTATTAGCATACAATAAAGAGGGCGTGAAAGTAAAACTGACCTGGGTCTATGTTTAGCTCAATACTTTCTTCCAGACGTTGGTAACAAAATGAAAGTAGCGTAGTCAGCATCAAGCTCAGATTTGTCTGTTTCAGGCAAGTGTCCCTGACAAACGTTCAACACCAATTTCACCAACAACTGATTCGAAGTCATTCGCTTTACGAAATGAGCAAACAGGCCGGCCTGTCAGTATATAACTAAATAATCAATTCGTTTACTTTTTTTCCGAGTTTTAGAGCAGAAAGGGATTGGGGGCAAAGAACGTGAAGGAATTCAACAATGGTCTTGTTGAAGGAACCATCCCGGCATTCACCTGGAGTGATTTGGGGAAACCATGGAAACCCCAAATTTGGATGTTGGGACAGGGATTCCAATAGGCGTCCTCCAGAACGCGTTGCATTTGTTGTACAATGATCAATAACTCTTACTTGCAATCATTCGGAATGACCTATTTACTGAAAATCAGCAATATGCTTATGTGTAAATTAAGGGTTCACTGAATAAACTTGTGCAAACTGACAATCGTTACATTCGCCTCAATAAGTAACTAATGAACACTCTAGGTCTTACTTTCATAGCGACATCTCACGTCCTCGTTTACAAATAAATGGCGAATGACCAACACTTACTTCCCATCATTTCTCAGACGTGCTTCAGCTAAATTCAGAGAACAGCTGCGGACGTGCACTATCCCTGCTGCGACTGAGCATACACGCTCCTGTGCTGCTGACTGTTCAGTGTTAGCCATCTTAACCGTCGACTCATACTTAAACCTTCTCTAATTTCACTATGTGGCGCAACCTTGTCAACATGGCTGTTTTTTTGCACGTAAGACCTCTTATGAAATTTTCCATCGCTAAGCTTCCAACGTTGCGATATATATTAAATACCACCAATAATGCTCTAAAAAGCCTAAAATGTGTCCTTATTTCTCTTAATTAAGTGCTAGAAGCATTACAGAGTATGAATTTTTCTTCCATGATGAAATGAAGTAGCTAGTTTTGTTTGGGGATACGTGGGATGAAGTTCAGATCGGTTGTTGTTTGTTATTTCTATTTTGCACGTGATGTAGTTGGAATGCCAGCTGTAAAGTGCGCTGGAATGTTCGGTTGGCTTTCTCATCAAAGACTCAGGGGGATAAAATCAGAATAATACATCTGAATATATATTCCCTACCGTTTAAAGAACTTGAAGAAGTTTATAGCTTTCTTGAAAGGGTTTTCGTCAATGAAGTCGTAAAGTCGTTAAGCAACCAGTTTTCCGCATATTTATCGAGAAAAACAATCTTTCGGAAGATGAGACAACTGTGCTTTGTTCTACTCAGTAAGAAGTTAGTTGTAGGCTCTTAACTGCTCCTGTGTGACTGTCTCATGCATATTTCATTACGGTTCGCTTCTCCCCACCTTGCGCTGGCGAAATCAGTGCGGTAACCAATTAGCTCTTTATGTCCTTAAAAGTGTTTTCTGCGAGCAGCGGTGATGTGGCTTTTGGAATTTCCATCTGGTCCACCACGAAATGTAATTTCAGCTGGCAATGATATATGTAAGCTGTACTTAGAGCGGAGTGAGTACAATTGTAACGTAACGATGCCGTCGTCAGCTCATTAGCACAGTGACAGCGTTACTCACCTGTTTGTTAGCCGATTTACAAACACACCCGCTGTAACAGTCATGAATCATTTTAACAGTTACGAGTGGAAGTCATTATTTTACGCTTACAGTTTAACACCACCAGCTCTCAGCCCAAACGTATACACAAATGCCGAAGATACTTTTACAATATACAAGAAAGCTGACAAACATTCAACGTTATTAACAACAACTATAATAAGTACAAGTGGTAAATGCTTAAGTATTCATGCTGACTGGTTTTCGAACAGTCCGTCAATGAAAATGATTATATAAATTTCAACGTGAAGGACTACTTAACTCGTGTTATGAATACGATTTTTATTTTATAAACATTTCCTCTAAACTTTTCGGTGAGTGTACAGAAAATTGATACACATTTATCCTACCTCCTAAAACTCCACTCAAAATGGAAGTAAATCCTCCTGCAAGGCATTTTCTTGGCAAATTTAATTGGAGTAATTTCCCGTCGCATTATTCATATGTAATAATAATTATTAATAATTCCGTGTGGTCGTAATGACCTGGAGATAGGGTTCTTATTGGCTGCGCATTCCGCCCTTATCGTAGCCGCCTTAACCTAACCCGACAAACCAGCCGGGTATAGGGGACTTAGAGTTTAACGTGGAATCCAAACCACGGATATTCATAAGTGAAAGAATGCACGAAATATGAAGAAGAGAGAGGGTGAAACCTGGCAACGGCACATACAGCCCTACTGTTACGAAAGCCGTATGCCGTTACTCTATACGCAACGCGGACAGGTTTGGGATTGAACTCAGGACTCTGGTGATTAGGAATCGTGCGAACTTCCAACCACGTGTTGATGACGAGAATTTATTCCACCACAAGTACTGGAACCAGCTAACCCTGTGTCGATTGCACGATACCGCAACAGAGACAAAAAGGGGGGCAAAACTCCACTTAGATATGTAAAAATAAATTGTGGGTACAAATAACTATAAATATTTTGGATTGCTTGAATGAATTATCGTTCCAACGACATATTTTACGAACACATGCTTTTGCGATGTTTGTGTGTTGAAAGGGGACGTTAAGTCTGGCAGTATGCGGTGTTCTTCGGAAGAGTAGGCCTAAATGAGACAGCATCGGATTCTACTCTGTTCCTTCCTTCATATTACATGCACTTCCATGGAGCCCATGAGGTAGTGATGTCACTACGAGCTTAACAGAGTGGCACCTTCGAATTACGAAACTGTGTTATTAATTATTTGTTCTGTAAACAGAGTGAGCTTCACGATCACTACATAGTGAGTTGTCAATATAAAATTTGGTTTCTCCCTCTTTTTTCATTTTGCTGAAGAAGTGGAGGTTTCAGTCGTAATGACGGCTGAAAGAATTTATCCGCCTATTGTGTTCTTCCAGAAACTACCATAGCAGTCAGTAGATAGGATTCTTGAGCTTGAAAGGTGGGAGAGGGAAAAACCAGATGCCCTTCTGCATACTCACTATGCAGTGGTTTGGGATTCAACCCGCATATCCGGTCATTAAGAATTACATCGAATTTATTACTCCATCTGGGGCAGAACCAGCTAACATGGTGTCGAACGGTAGGTAGAGCTCTGCGCTTTACCTCCCACAGCCAAGAGACCGGTGAGTGAAAGTACATCCAAAGAAAATCTAAAACCACGTCTTAGGGCGTCAGATTCATATGGTCGTCGGTTTACAGCTGGCTTCAAGAACGAGCGATTTTAGTGGAGGTTTTTTCCCTCCTTCCTTACATTGCATGCGCTTGTGGATTAATCTTTCTTAAGAATATGGTCTTCGGTCGCTGCGACCATTTAGCCAGCCGCAATTTAATTATATTGTTCTAACTTTTGTGTCATGATTTATCATGTAATTGTGGGATACTATAGGGATGACAACACAAAGCGAACACAGCAGTTAATTAAAAACACCCATGCCCGAGGCTGAACTAGAATCAGCGTGCAAGGGCCACTCAGTACGTTATATTTCGCATTCTTTCTGTTACCTTCTATTCCCAATGAGCTGCCAAATTGTTACTTTACCAGTCTGTGGCAATAGCGCTACCACTCTTCGAAAAGACGTATGTGTCAAATACAAAGGCCACAAAAAATAAATTGTGGAATGCTGTGCTGCTACCACTAGTTATTAACCCAGAAGAACAATTGCCAACTGGAAACAAGCAGAAATTGTCCACTTGATGAACGATAAGATCGTCTCCACCGTGGGAAAGTGCAAGTTCAGCACCCACATGTGTGGTTAGCCAGCAGTGAATAACCTCTGTCTTTACGGCAAGTAACAAACAATAGCACTCCTATCCAACTGTGCCAGCGCAGAAGTAGAACGTTTTTAAATTAACGACCTCTATTGATGACGGTTTTGATTAATGTTTATTCTGCATACCCGTTTCGACCTTGTGATATACGGCATCGTCAGTGGAGACGTAATCTTCACATGCTGGTCCGGAACATCACTATCCCACGTCTACGGATCCGTATTCAAAGCTTAAGTTCACTTCACTTGCGAACATCACTGTACTGTTTCTATTTTGTATTCGTCAAACTGCAAGCTACAATATCAGGAATAAAAAAATGTGCTTGTCTGTGGTATGGCCACATTAGCCATCAACATGTTCAAATAATCAGCGTTGTTAAGTTTACATCCTGCTTTACAAATTTTTGAGCGTTAATTGTTTTGCACACTGTATTTGTACTTAATATGTATAAAGATTTCACCCAGCAGTTAGACCGAGCGTATTAAAAACGCTGCCATGTTTAACACGAGGAGGAAAAGGCGTTTGCGTTTTTTAATCTCTGGTTTTGTGTAGCGACCATTCTGATTAAGGTTTTCAGGAATTTTTCCTCAGTCACAGCGGAGAATACTTCAATACTCCTCATTTTCGCCTCAATAACTAAACATCATACTAACAGAATAACAAAGAACACACTTGTACTAAGTCTACACGATTTTCAGGCAGATGCAGCACTTGTTATCCCCTTCATACGTTACTTAAACGTGGTACTAGACAAAGAGTTGAAATCGTCCTCTCCAAAACATAATACATTGTCATTTTTTATTTTATCGTTAATATTTATACCTGTATGGCTTTGAAAGGAACAATTAAGTTACTGACGGCACACGTGGATCTACTGTATGTTTTTTCTTATACATATCAGGTACAAATACAGGTGTACAAAACACTGATCTATTCTCAACCCACCGAGAGGGGTGGTGTAACGGTTAGCGTTCTCGCCTCGCATTCGGGAGGACGGCGGTTCGAATCCCCGTCCGGGCATCCAGATTTGGGTTTTCCATGGTTTCCCCAAATCACTCCAGGCAAATGCCGGGATGCTTCCTTCAAAAGGCCATGGCCGAATTCCTTCCCATTCCTTGCCCCCATCCTTGCCCCCCATCCTTCCCGTCTCTAAAGACCTCGATGTTAAAAAGAAAGCAGTTATCAAAAAAAAAAAAAAATATTCTCAACCTACACAGTTTCATTGAATCCAGGGAATATATCTACACTCGGTCCCAAGCTTACACCGTAACAGTTTATAATGTACCTTCCCTGTTGCAAACGTGTTTTTACTCAGGCACAGCTGCTAGCTCTAGCCATACTATTGTAAAATATGGGGAAATTATAGTAATCCTGCAAAATTTACAAAATTTTTACTAAGAGATCGATCCAACAATATTTCTCATTCAGCTTCATATCCGACACTGCATTATGAATACAATAAATGGAGTAATTGTGCGCAAAAACTTCATATTCAGGATTTTAATACTTGCATCTTTTTCCGCCACGTTTCTTCTATAAGTGTCATTTAAATATGAAAGCTAATAGCAAACAAGAAAATTAAAAAGCTCTAGGGAAACGATATATCCACTCATACAGTTCAAGTACATAATGAATAAAATTGTAACATTTAGGGCCTACTTGTTTTTTCTTAGAGCTTTGATCATTAGAGGTTTGGGGGAGAATTATGCGAAGGAATTAGGCTAGGGCCTTTCGAAGGAATCATCCTGGTATTCGCCTGTAGTGATTTCGAGAAACCCTGAAAAATACAAATCTGCATTGCCGGACGGGGATTTGAACCCATATACTGACCGTGGTGGCTGAGCCTTAAGGCTCGGCCCTGGCATTGTTTTTTGTTTTGCTTATGGTTTTACGCCTTGTTGACATTGTGGTCATTAGAGGCGGGAAAGTACTGCGTAAAAGGAACGGCAAGGAATTCGGCCATGGCCTTTTTGAATAAAACATCCAGAAATTTTGATAGCTGGACTGGGATTCGAATCTGCGCCCTCCAGAATGATAAACCAGAGCGTTACCGCTCACCCACTGCGCTCGGTCTGGCATTCTGAATGACTTCAGTTCGAATCCCCGTCCGGCTATCCAGATTTCGGCTTACCATGTTTTCCAGAGGTAAATGCCGGTATGGTTCCTTGTAAAAGGCATTGGTTGGGTTCCCTCCCAATTCATCGCCATGACCTCGACTTCGAAGATATGTAAAGTCCTAAGCCAAAAAAATACATTTTCAGTGGAACTAGCGTCCACCCAACACCCAATAATAAACAGTGAAAATAACCAATTTTTGATACAATACTTGTTAATATGACGCATTTTAGGTCACATCCAGCTCTTACTTCTACTCAATGGGAGTAAAAAAAGTGGACTAAGTTCTGATTGTTGATTATCTTTAGAGAGAGTTTTGCGCCTTTTTGTGCATGTCACTGTCTCTACGGCATGTTGTGTAGGAACTGCTACCCGAGAGTAGCTTCACTCTAAGTGTCTCTCTGTATTGGTTAGATTGATTTTGGGACCTTTTATATACTCTTTGAGAGATAAACTTGACTATGGCCGCCTATGAAGGCCTTATGTGAAAACTCTCTACAATTTCAGTACTAATCTGGCTGATATACTTGTATAATGCTTAGTGGCAATTAAAGTTTTCCAGTGCCTTGGCATTGTAGTGCAAAGGTTATGAAAACTTTCTTCTATTTCTCTGACCGATTTTATTTTTGGTAAAATTTTTGTGCTTGGTTGAATATTTCAACGTAAACTGATGTGTCGTGGAGTAGCTGGTTTGGCGTGAATCTTGGAACACTGAATTTCATCAGCAGGCACAGGTTTTGGAGTAATTGTAAGTGTGTCAATGTTAATGGCACCACCGTTCGCCACACCAGGCATTCGTAAAGCATTTATGATAATATAACTGACTTTTTTATTATTATTACTCCGCGATTCACTAAAAGTGTGTGGCGGAGGGTGCATTGCACCTATCGAAAAGGGTTATGGTTTGGAAGGGATATAAGGGATATGGACTGACTTGTAACAGGCTGCGAGACGGTAGTTAACCAGCGGCCGCGAGCCTGGGAATGAGCCAGTAGACCGGTCGCTGTCTTGTTGACCGTCCACCTCTGATTTAGGCTCCTTCGTGCCATAAAAACAGGTCAGTGTGGCGCTTGGGATTGCGTGCATGTATGGTTGCCAATCCACTTCAGCTACCAATCACTGGTAACAAGCCCATTGGTGGTCCGTGTGTAGCAATTGCAGAAATAAATCAGCTCTAACTGAAAGTAAAGTCGGCCTTGTGCTTCCAACAATACAACGGCAGGACGTTCCTTCCATAAAACATCTCCAACCACCGAAGCAAACGCACGTAGTTGAATTCTATATCCAAAAATTTAATGCCATAAACAAATAAAGTATAATATTTATTTCTTGGCGTAAAAGGCTGTGCAGACTATATACATTATCTCAACACGATGCTGACGTTTCTTAGGTATGCCAGAATTTGAATGGTCTCTCGCCCTCTTTAAATTTCTTACTTTCGTAGATATTAATCTTATGTTTCTGAGGTACTTTTAAATGTTCAGAATAAGTACAATATATATTTTTTATTAGTACCAGATATTAAAAACGATATTGGAGTCATATAAGCTCATTTTAAAAGTTAAGTTCTCCTCTTTGTTAACATCGTTATTCAAGAAAGAAATTTTCGAAATTCAACCCGTAAATGGCAAAATTGTGAACAATCGAGGTGACGGGTATGCGATAGTTCAGAGTCAAGCTGCTAGGCTGCGCTGGCATCGATAAGGAGTGATCTCAAACCGTTAGATAGCAGCACCAAATTCCACAGAGATATTGATAAATTGTGTGTGTTTTCTTGAGTAACGAGCTTTTTGGATATTTATATTTCTGTTTCTTTTGGGGAAAAATTTCGTCATATCTATTGTTTCGTAAGACATTGTGTTTTGCTGCGTTCCTATTTCAGTTGACAAATAAACAATTGCTACAGATGATCTGGTTCTTCTTTCATCCTGTTACAAACAACTAACCTCGCTAGTCGTCGTATATAACTCAAAAAATTTTCGTACGGGCGACCTAGTTTTCTAAAAAGCTGAAAACAGACTCTAAAACTGTCGCAGATAATATCAAAGTAAGTTTTACTTTTGCTGTCGATGCCACCAATTAATGAAACTGTATGGTCGTTGTTCCAAAATTTGTCTGATAAACCAAAAGAAGTTTTATCTTTGTCAAGAACCCAACATGTTTTATGAGGTTATAGGCCCAGATTTGTTTATAATATCTCGACCTATCCATACACTTTTCACTAAAATATCGAAAAAATAACTAATTGCACACTTGCAGATGGCTTCAAATTTGGTAGTTAACATCCCCAAGCTTAAAGGAGAAAGAACTACGATGTGTGAGCTTTTGCGGCGGGGAATATGTTGGCGACAGAAGGTACGGTCGGGCGCAAGACCCAGCACAGCAGCCGCAGATAATTCAAAGGCGAAAGCGAAGCTGATTCTTACCATTGATAAAGCAAGCTAAAACAACAAGGAGCTATATGCGCTGCTTAAAATTGTGTTTGACGATTCCGGGTTTACACCAAGAATAACCTTAGCTCGTCACTTCATACTAATCACGCTTGATAATTGCGAATCAATGCCATCGTGTGTGACACAAGTAATAGTGACATCGCAAAGATTAAGTGGGACTAGATTAGGGATAAACGACAATTGATTGCTGGCTGTTTTACCAGAACAATTTTCACCCTTGACCATGGTGATCGAACGTTTCAATATACGGATTACGGCGGATGTCATAAAGAAAATATCGATTGATATTGAAATGTCAGAATCAAATGAATCAGAGTCACAAATCGCTTTCGTTTTTAAAGGATGGTAGAACCAAACCAGCCAACAGACGCAACAAAAGCGTAAATTATTGTTTTCAAAGATAAACGCTACAAGTGGGACAAAAAAAATCACAAAAATACATTCGTATTGGCTGTTCCGAAAATATAAAAGGTTAGAGAATTTATGACTGAGATAAAAACAACATAATAACAAGCAGAGTTGTGATTTTTTATGAAGAACAGTGCGAAAGATTTGAAAAATGAATTAAATACAGAAAAATACATATCAGGAAACGACAGTTTCTGTGGGGAAATCTAGCCACGAAGAATAGTTGGCAATAACAGACGAACTAGAATTACTAAATTCACCCAGATAATCAAGCAGTTCATCTTAATCAATGTCCTCAAGCACAGGTCCAAGATAACTTGGAAGTTACTGAAATTGATCATGTGGAGATTCAGACGGTACACAAAGGATTAATGGAAACCACCCCAGAGATATGGTACAACTTTCTTAAGTATGCTTGAGTCATTAGAATCAGAACTGCGGTGGTTTGTTGACAAGGTTTGTCACGGCGTGTTTTAAGGAACCATCCAGGCAATCATCAGGGATGATTGGGGGCATATGGACAAAGACGAAATCTGAATCGCCGGCAGGCAATTAGTACCGGTGTCTTCTGGAATGCCGTTGAGCGACCAGTTTTTGTGCTCTACATTCAGAGAAAGGCATACTTCTAAAACCCAGGCGAACCTTACTGAAATCTGGATTACAGTTTTGTATGGCATTACCGATTAGTTGCAATGGGGAGATTATTTGCTGACTGTCGCTTCGATGGTTTCCCAGCAGTGTAAGGGATGAGGTCTACAGCAATCCAGGGATTAAAGCTATAATACTGAGCTCCCTATGGCTGACTCGTGTCTTCCGCGGATTGCTACGAGCAAGGTAACCTTGGGATTGGCGGTTGTCGACATTTGTCCTGGATTGTGTGTGTGTTGCATAATGCGTGCGGTTTCCCGTAACACCTGTTCGTGTACCCGTGCACGTACGCCGGCGCTATCTGCGCGTCGACGTAACGACGACCTTGCTGAATGCGCGTGACGTCACGTCGAGGATTCAGCGAGTCGTCTGGAAAGGCATTCGCTGACCTCGCCGTCAGACACCGTAGTCACCATTGTAGTTTGCACAAAAATTGTCAGTCTTCTCCGCAGATTACGATACTATAGAAACTAGGAACCATTGAATTGCGTGGTATTATTTCTTTGCAAACAAATAAGTTTCGTAAAATATTCTGTATATCTATTTGCTATTGTAATATACAGTAAGCTGTATCGCGGTTTCTGACTAAGAACCACTCAGACTTAAATCGTATCACAAGAAGCTCGGAGAGGTATTGTTGAGCGGTTTGGTGGCTTGGTAGTAGATCAAAAGGTCCTCGCATCGACTCCTAGCCTGGGATAGGCATTTGAAAGGCACCAAACCCAGTTTTCACCTATTACAAATTTTGCTCCCGTAGTTTGGATACACATAAAGTTGTAGGTCTCCCGTAGTAGCCAATAGGTACCGATATGGCGTCTGAGGTAATTTAGACCACACGAGATTATCGTCTTGCCTCTCATTCGGGAGGACGCGGGTTCAAATCCCCACCGGTCATCCAGATTTAGGTTTCCCATGGTTTCTCCAAAATTATTCCAGCCAAAGCCGAGATTGTTTCATTAAATGCCATGGTCGAATTGCTGCTGGTTCCTTGCCCTCAGTCCTCTCACGCCTCTAACTACTTCGACGTCGACGACCATAAAGCCATAAGAAAAAAACAAGGAAAGTATTATAGTTCTTAGCAATAAGTACGAAAGCACGAAAGCAGTTATTATATTAGCTTGCTAGTAACACAATAGTTACTTGTATACCATTTAGGTAGTTGCCGAACATAAATCAATCACTTCATACAACCGCAGTAATAAAAAAAAAATATGTTTTGGTAGTGGAAGATCAAAAGGCAACTCGATATCGCTAACAACTAAAATTCTGTAGAAATCTCTCAAGCAAAATTTATCGATTGCATTTACAGCGGTGATCAGCGAGAAAAAAAAACATTTTAGTAGCTTAGAGCGTATCGTAGGTAACATCTAAACTTAAAAAATCAATGCAGTAAATATTGAAATAAGCGCTGTAGAATTCGAAAACTTTTGGTTTTAAGTTATAAATGGGGAAATTAAATCAGTAGTGTAGACAGCAGAGATGTTGTTCTGTCTTACTATGAAAGGTCTCCAGGAGAAGTGAGAAAGGTGCATATAAAAATGAGCTTCATGAATAGTAAATGTTGTTATAAATAAACCATAATAGAAATGCTTAAGGATTTGGCTTTGGAATCTCTAAACTCCTACAGAATTTTAGTTGTTGGCGAAATCGACTTGCTTTTTGATCTACCACCACGAAAGCGCCATAGGCACCAGCAAATGCCTGGAAAGCTAACAGCAAATATTTTGTGATAAAACGTGTTGCTACTATTGGGATTTATGTCTGACAATAACAGAACTAAAAAATAATTGGCTCCATAACCGATATTTTTTATGTGTAGTACAGTTGTGGAAATAAAACGATCAGCCATTTCCTTGAGCAAAGTGCCAACTGACATTGTAACTATTCAAAAAATAGCGTGTATTATTTTCTTGTCACATAACTTTCACTTTAGCATGGGAAATTTGTAGCGTAATCACAGAAGTAAACACACAGAAGAACAAAGAATGGCTCAAATACGGTTGAAGTCTCGAAAAATCATATTAAGAAAATACGAAACCCGCCTATTTTTAGTATCATCGTTTGATTGGGAATTAATGTAACGATTTATAACGATTTGTGTATATTTTGTATTCTGTGTTCAGATCAGCTTTTATCAATTGTTGTATCAGTTAAATTACAGTACGTTTGCCACCGGATTCGGGTATCGTTATTGTTTTTAACGGAGTTATTCTACGCCTGAATGCGGAGAGAAGACGTTCATTTCCTTTCCTCCATGTATCTTGTATGTTGTTGAAAGTAGTGCGTTGGTTTTCATGTACACAGACGGAAAAAAAAATCCCAACACCAAGAAAGACTTGTGTTAGATAAACGAAATTTGGTAGGCGTGTTTATACATCTGAAAGATGACATCGATTCAAATTTCGCGCTTCGCGCATAAGTGTGGCGCTAGTAGCGCTACTCAGAGCTTGCAAATCAGGTTTGCTTTAAATACGCGCTGTAAAGTTTGTGAACGTTATTTACCGCTGAGATTTGACATAGTGAGTTGATGTTAGCCAAGAATGCCTTTAAGAAGACGAAGAAGCCATTATCAACAGCTCACCGAGTTTGAACGAGGTCGTGTAATAGGGCTACGAGAAGGTGGATTTTCTTTTCGCGATATTGCAGAAAGACTTGGCCGGAATGTATCCACTGTGCATGATTGTTGGGTGCAGTGGTCAAGGGATGGTACTGCCTCAAGAAGACCGGGTTCCGGGAGGCCACGTGGCACTACTGAGAGGGAAGACCGCCGTATTCGGCGTACAGCTGTGGCGCATCGTAATGCGTCTGCGGCAGAAATTCGAGCTGCAGTTGGTACCACAGTGACACAACGAACTGTTAGAAATCGGTTACTTCAAGGACAGCTCCGAGCCAGGCGCCCTGTAGCGTGCATTCCACTGACTACAAGCCATCGCCGTTTGCGACTCCAGTGGTGTCAAGCCAGAGCTCATTGGAGGACGGAGTGGAGATCTGTTGTGTTTTCTGATGAAAGCAGGTTCTGCCTTGGTGCCAGTGATGGCCGAGTGTTGGTCAGAAGGAGGCCAGGGGAACGCCTGCAACCAAACTGTCTGCGGCCTAGACACACTGGACCTACACCTGGAGTCATGGTCTGGGGAGCAATTTCCTATGACAGCAGGAGCACTCTTGTGGTTATACCAAACACACTGACTGCAAATTTGTACGTCAGTCTGGTAATTCAACCTGTAGTGCTGCCATTCATGAACAGCATTCAAGGGGGAGTTTTTCAACAGGATAACGCTCGCCCTCATACCGCTGTTGTCTCGCAACGTGCTCTACAGAGTGTCGACATGTTACCTTGGCCTGCGAGATCACCAGATCTGTCTCCAATTGAACACGTATGGGATATCATTGGACGACAACTCCAGCATCATCCACAGCCAGCACTGACCGTCCCAGTATTGACAGCACAAGTACAACAAGCATGGAACTCCATACCACAAAGTGACATTCGAAACCTGTATGACACAATGCATTCACGTTTGCAGGCTTGCATTCAAAATTCTGGAGGTTACACCGGCTATTAATTTAACAGTATTTCACATTTGAAATGCATTTTCTTGAGCTTAAATTAACCTGTGATCTTGAAAATTTAATCAATTAAACATGTTAACTTGACAAATGCATTGTCCAAATTTCATTACTCTACAATAATTTTTTCTTGGTGTTGGGATTTTTTTTTCCGTCTGTGTATATAAGGATAACAGAAGTGACAGGATGAAACCCAGCACCAGCTGTTCAGGCCTGCTCTTCCGATGAACGCTAGGGTAGATGATTCCTCATCAACACAGTGATTTGCTCCCGCTCCAAACGCACTGCGGAGAGGTTTTAGGTTTACGCAGAATCTGCTGATTAAGACTGGCTCTTCAGTATTTTTCCTGCTTTCCATTTTCCACCACCTGGTCTCTAACCAGCAGACCCGGTATCGAGTGCCAGACAGTGTCACAATGACGACTCAGGTTGATATATGAACCACGTCTGCGAACAGTCAAATTCTTAGATCTTTATTCACTATCACTTGCTTCAATTTCTAAAACAATTTACAATCGAGATTGTATTGCCACAGAAAAAGGAGCACCCAAATGACATCATTGTCCTGAGATTCTTAGAATTCCATTACTCAGTACTGTGCAGACTATCTCTGCAGCAGCGATACTAGTACAGCAAGGCTCGTGTTCGTAATTCAGTTTAATGGTTTCCGGAGTCACACGTACCTGATACACTCTGATAATTCCTCGTACACTCATCGTTTTATAAATTTATGTGAAATATTTGTGTCGCTTTACTTTTCGGAGATCAATTATGTAAATAAGTTTCATGGAAATCTTCCACATTTACATTACTTACAGGATGTTTCAGACACTATATAAATCGAAAATCAACTTGAATTTCAAATACTGATGGTTTCATATGATAAGTACCTACATTAAAGAATAACGCTCTACAATTTTCATATAGGTGATAAAACGTGTTTGATTGATATTATGACCCGATAACGCAGATTATTCAGTATTCATAAAATGTTAACGCCATCTTTAAGTGAACAAGCATCGAGCTTGTAAGAATATTCGTTTTCTACCTGTCAACGTACGTACAAAATGAAAATCAAGGAACACTTCAGGCGTCAGATGCATAGTAAACTTCCAGAGTAAAATTCCTTTGTTTATTATACTACGACTGATATTCATTAGTCGTACAGAACATTATGCATTGTCATTAAAATTTATGTTCTTTCAGTATACTCAGACAGAATGAGTATACAGAATGCTATAAATATCTCTTTCGTATGAGCAGCTTTATTTACTGGAACACATTAATGCATTCAAAAAAGGAAAACACAAAAAATCAGCTGTAGCAACCCACATACACAATACCGGCCACCCTTTCAGTGAAATTGATAAAGATTTGAAGGTACTCCACCACCTAAATAAAAGCCACCAAATGGACTTGATGGAAGAACTTGAAATCTATATACACCACAAATTACACTATACTAAATGAAAGATTGGAAAGTGATTCTGTGAACTTTTTCAAATGTTTTGATAACATATTATAACTTGCCATCGTCTACTAACTACCATCGCAACTGTAATATTTTTTAGTGAATATCGAAAGTTATTGTAAAATCATAATACAACCTCTGTAATAATAACATTTATCTTTAGTCATGTACATCATTGTAGCGAATTATCTTTGTTTTGGTTGGTTAAATATAAGATATACTGAAGCATCTTTGCTTTGTCTGTTTGTAAATATAATGTAGTTACAAAGTGCACGTGTGACTTTCTGTGTTTCGTGATTTGAAGAAATCTTGACAAAATATATGTTTCATTTCAATAATATTGCACTTCATATTATTTACAAAAACTGTTTGTTACACACTCCACAAATCTCATTTTCAGGAAACACAAAGTAAATCCTTTTAACATCCAGCAGAAACGTACACGAGCACTCTTAACACCAAGAATGTTATAATAAAAACGGCGTTTGAAAATGAGTCTAAGTTCTTGAAACGCGTCACGCCATAAATTAATAAATAAACAATTTATTAAAAGTAACAGTGTTGCAGAATAATTATTTGCTTACCTTATTTTATTTTTCGTAACAGTTACAGACTTTCATAAAGTCCATTTAACATGGATAAAATAAAAACTTTATTTACACTTTACGGCACGTTGAAACCAACTTTTTTCCATTTTTCATTGCAGTCTCGGTTCGAGAGTCCTCATCACTAAAATAATAAGTAATAATTGTCAGAATTACACAAAATTTTGTAATTAGTTAAGTGCTTCACTTAAATTAACGTGCAAAACATTTTTTACCTCTGACATTTCGATAGTCGGCGATAAAGTATATAATTCAGACATGTCTAACTAGAATAAGTGATTAGATTCCATAGAAAAAAAATTATAGTTTGATGTTATTGTTTGATATTAATTATACAGTTACTCATAAAATAAAATTCTGCTCAAAATTTCAATTTTAACGTCTTAACCCAAACTTAATATGGCCATTCGAAGAAGATACAGGTAATCGTCATTCTGTTCTTGTCTATATTCGCGTAAGTAGCGCTCAGCATTTCCTTTCTGATGCCCGGATATGGATTATATTCTGATAGCAGGCTGACAGAGCACATTGAGACATTCATACGGTCAGATTTGAATCCCGACCGCCCTTTTTGTTATTAGTCACTGCCGACGATCAACGTGTTGACCACTTATTGTAAGAACCTGTTTTTCTATACCATTTGTATTCTGTACGAATTGTAGTGCAAGAAAAGAATACCAATCGTGCAACATTTCGATTATGTGATGTAAAAACAACTTCTTTCATTGGTTAAATCGATTGGGGAATTTGTTAACAGACTTAATCACTTTATTAATGATTAAAATTGATTTTTTGTATTTAACTGCCAAAGTTGTAAGTCTGTAACTATTAATATTTTTTGGTTCCCTATCTATGTTGTAAATTATTTATACAGGAACCTCTCTTACAAAAATTTTCTAATACAACGTGAAAATGAGAATAAGTGATGTTAAAAGTGGCAGTTAGATGCTTTCAAGAAATTTAAAAAAATAAAGCATCTTAACTGCACTGACAATTAGACATATAACTTCACACAAGATTACTTCTTGTTATATGTAACAGTACTGTATATAAAATTTATGTGTTCCCTGGGAGTAGAATAAAAGGATGTTGTTAATTTGTATCAGCTTTTTATTACGTTTGTAATCATAGACAAGCTATCGGAGTGAAACTGATATCTGTATTTTAACGTCATGTCGACGTCGAGATCATTAAGGACGATCTATTGTAAGGAAGCGAAGCAACTGTCGCCATCTGTTTGTTAACCGTGTATTCTGTGTTACTCTATTTGTGAGGCGGGTATTCTTGAGGCGGAAATTGGGGATCAGCCAGCATTCACACAAGTAATTACGGAAAACCGCTGAAAACCGTAATCGGTGTGAGTCGGACAGCCAGTTCGCATGTGGCAGTAGGATCTCAACTCATGCCATTCGCCATTCCTTACATTACAGATCGAGCGTGGTGGGAGAGTGGTAAGGCGCTGGTGTCGCATTCCCGAGGACGCGGGTTCGAATCCTGGTACGAAAAAAAATTAAACAAAATACAGTCAAATGAGCTTAGGTTTTCAAGATTCTGAAACAAGAATTACAGCTATTTCCAATCTTGGAACACCAAGCATTATGTTTTATATTTCTGACAGCTCTGTTCTGAATTGTGTGATGAATCGAAACTCAGAAACGTAAATTAAGATATTTTACTGATTACATTGTTTTCAACTCATTTTGCTGTCGTCAGTCTTTCGGCTGGTTTGATGCAATCCTCCATCCCTTCCTATCTTGAGCTAACCTCTTCATGTTTACATATCCCTTACAACCCACGCCCTGAAGTATCTGTTTCATATATTCTAATCTCTGTCTTCCTCTACAGTTCTTAACTTCAACTGCTCCCTCCACTAACAACATAACCAATCCATCATGTCTCAAAATATGACTTCTTGTCTCTCCTTTCTGTAAGCCTTTTCCATGAACTTCTTTTCTCATCCATCATTTCCAAAACTTGTTCATTTCATACTTAATCTTTCCACTTAATTTTCAGCATTCTTTTGTAGCACCACATTTCAAATGTTTCAATTTTCTTTATTTCTGGTATTCCTAAAATCCACGTTTCCCTACCAAAAAGTGCTGTGTTCCACACATAGAGTTTTAAAAAGGTGTTTCTAATTCCTAGATCAATGTTTGAAACTAAAATGTTTCTCTTTTTCATGAAGGCTCTTTTTGCTAATGCTATTCTTTTTAAAATCATTGTAATTTTGCTTCCCAAGTAGCAGAATTCACTTACTTCTCCTATTGCATCCGATCCTATTTTTATATTTAAGCTACAAGTATTAGTATCATTTCTGATACATTTCATCACTTTTTTCTTGCTTTGATTTATATTCAGTCCAAAATCTTCTTTCAGTATTTTGTTCATGCAATTCAGTAACTTCTCAATATCCTCAGACCGAGCCTGGTAGTGTAACGGCTAGCGTTCTGACCTCGCATTCAGGAGGACGGTGGTTCGAATCCCCGTCCGGGCATCAAGATTTGGGTTTTCCATGGTTTCCCAGATCACTCCAGGCAAATGCCGGGATGCTTCCTTTCAAAAGGCCATGGCCGAATTCCTTCCCATTCCTTGCCCCCCATCCTTTCCTGTCTCTAAAAGACCTCGCTGTTAGAGAGACGTTAAGCAGATTTTAAAAAAATATCCTCAGCCCGTTCTGCTAACAAGACTATGTCATCAGCAAATTGTAGCATACAGATTTTTTCTAACTGAACACTTACGCCACATGAAAATTTTTCTTTTATTTCCTTTATTGCTTCTTCTACATGCAAGTTGAATATTAACGGGGATGGGCTACAAACTTGCCCCTCCCTTTTTAACTGATGCATGTCTCTCATGGTTCTCTACCTTTATTATAGCTAGTTGATTCATATAAAGTTTATAAAGTGTTCTTCTATCTCGATATTTTAGACCAGACTTCTTTAAAATTTTGAACATCTTGTCCCACCTAACATTATCA
The DNA here is from genome assembly GCA_031002005.1 of Vandiemenella viatica. NCBI lineage: Eukaryota > Metazoa > Arthropoda > Insecta > Orthoptera > Morabidae > Vandiemenella > Vandiemenella viatica. The sequence continues at coordinate 29,856 of JARYHS010007288.1, forward strand.
AAAGCTTTTTCTAAATCAACAAAAGCCAAAAAAGTATATTTGTTTTTCTTGATCCGCCCTTCAAGCATTAATCATAAAGCCAGAATTGCTTCCCAATACCATGATTTTTCCTAAACCCAAACTGATCTTCACCTACTATCTCTTTTACTACCTTTTCCAGTCTTCTGTATATTATTCTGGTCAGTAATTTTTAAGCATGTGATGTTAGATTAATGGTGCGATAATTCTCACATTTGTCGGCTTGTGCCTTCTACGGAAGTGTGAAGATTATATTTTTTATTAAAATCAGTTGGAATTTCTCATGTTTCATAACTTTTTGATATCAGCTTGAATAATCTTTTGATTCCTTCTTCTCATAGTGATTTAAGAAGTATTGCAGGAATTTCATCAATTCCAACTGCCTTATTTACTTTCAAGTCATTCATAGCTCTATTAAATTCTGTCCTCAAAACTGGATCTCCTAAATCCTTAATGTCGACATCGCCTTCCTTTTCCATTACGCTATTTTTGAAGTCGTCCCCATCATAAAGTTTCTCATTCTGCATCCCATGACGTTGATCATTTTTGATTCATCCGCCTTTAGTAGCCATTTCCAACCCCAAGGGCAAGAGGGTGCCCTGGACCGCTCCCCGTTCTTCCGCCCTCCTTTCGGAGGCCGTTGGCAAGTAGTGGGTGACTCCTTATACCGGGAATCTTTCAGTTGCCAGAGCCTCGTCCGTGAAAACAGGTTGCACCACTTGAAGGACAGGTTGACATTTGGTTGGAAAAAGTTAATATAGTCTCTCCCAAACCCTTACACCCCGATTTCAAACTAAGTTACTAACTAAGTTAACTTTTTAGAAACCGCTGCAAACGGTTTTCAGTAGTTCCAGATCACTTACTACAGATATAAAATATATCCTCTTGAGGCTCTGGATTTCTCTTGAAATTAATTAAGAAATATACCGAGACTGAGTTAAACACTGCTCTATAGCTATTACGAAATAATTTTAATTTTTATTTGGTGTGATTTATAGTACTATTGCAACTCCCATCATCTTTCAGAGCTTTACGCGTTGTTGGTATGGATATCATTAGAGACGGGAAGGGACTTGGGGCAAGTAACGGGAAGAAATTCCGCAATAGTCTTTTGAAGAAACTATCGCGGCATTTCAGGAAACCGTGGAAAACCGAAGAAAACCGAAATTCGTATGATCCGACGGGCATTTGAACCCGAGCCCTCCCAAATGCCATGCCCGACTCCTATCCTTATGTCAGAGATTCTATTAAGACTATCATCGGTGACTTTGCGTGTTGTTATAATTTGCTTTTAAGATTTTCAATCTCGAGAACGATATGAAGCAGCTCTTCGAGTTTACCTGTCCTTTGCGGGTATTTTATCTTCGCGTGTCTGCTGTTGCCTTGACCTCTGCCTACAGATCTACAACTCGCACTTATCTTCAGTAACAAGTCTGAGAGCCTCCTAAATTGTTTTATCAATGGTTCAATACATCCTCTTCTCAATAGTTCGTTAATCACGTCCAAGTATCTCAATTTACCTATTCTCTTCAAGCTATCTGATCAAAAACACTTGTTTTTCTTAAGTCGGAAACACTTATATGTCTAGTTTTTTTTCTCTTATTAAAGGTTATTAACTTAAAAGAAGTTAATCAACTCACTCAGTAAATCCATTATAGACTGAGATGAACCTCGTAAAATTACACTGTCATCAGAAAATCGTGGATTATTGCTCTCTTCTTTTTGGCCCCATAGTGCTCGTTCCTTATGTAGTTTACGTTACGTATTTTCTTGGCAGGTTACTATTTCGAGCACAGTTTCTGCATTCAGTGATTTTAATCAAGTTTGAATTTTATTACTTTATTTGTTTAATGACCAAATGTAATTAAAATTGTGAAATATTTTTGATTGCGTGGAATATATTGGTCTAAGCTTCCTTGTGTTTCTATTCTGTTTACTGCCGTCAGATATTTTAAACACATCATACATAATCGTTTATTGTCTATAACGTTTTACACATATCGCTAGATTCTCGGTCAGTTCAATCCGCTGAACAATGATCAACAGATATAAGTACAACTGTACTAGATTAAATAGTTTGATAGCTCCTTTGTTTATTTCTAAGCCTATAAATAATGTTAAAACCTGCGATAAGCAATATCTCATAGAGCTTATTTCAATGGACATTGCAAAACACACACACTAAAAAATACCGTGAAAAGTCTATAAGGCACTCGAAAATTTTCGAGTCCTTTGTTTCCTTTTGAGAGTGTAAGTTAAAACTAATGACAAGTATTATCCTGCCTGGCAGAGTACGTCACCATGCCCCCAAATTGCTTCTCAGCCCCCGCAAATTACAGACTTGCCCGATAGCAAACCCTACCACCCAGAGCGCACCGCCCCAGTAGGAATGTCGGTTTCCTGTGAGGAGCCGCTCGTTTTTGGCCGGCGGCCTTCCAATTAGAGGCTCAGCTAAACTGATGTCCGGCGCCCCTCGTAAACACACGCTCACATTCAAAAGAAACCACAAAACAACTCTGGTGTGACTTCACTGTCCCACATGTAACAGAGTCGAAGGTGAACCATATGACAGATTGCTTCCTGACCAAGTATACGCCATTCCACTAGAACAGAGGCTCGGAAGAAACACCCCACACAGGGGTATTTGACACAAAAAGCCGATCAAAAGTCCAAAAAAATTTTAAGCAAATTCCAAGAACCCGTATCTACCCGACTCGAGGCAAATGTCTGTAGAATAACAATCAGCAATGTTTTTTAGATAAGCTTCATTTCCTACCCCATGAACAGTCATCTTCTGAGCACATTGCAAGACGCACGTACTGTTACCATGCAAATACAAGAAAATTATAAGTTGTACCACTTTTAATTTGTGAGTGATGTTAAATGAGTAGTGGTGATTTTAATCATGGATATTGTTCAGCCAGGATACCTAGAATTGAAATAATAGTAACATACATCCAAAGGTATCGCACAACTTTATTTCTGTACATTTTTGTAAGCTGACTCATTTTGTACTAATTTTTTTATTACGAAAAGTATTAAACAGTGATTTTGTTATATTTCCGGACCTTTCCCGAGTCTCATTTCTTGTATGGTATTAGTTTAGTGTACTATCTTGGTGTTTCATTGAAAATTAGGTGCCAAAAAGTGCCAAACGTCTATTTATTCGAAAAAATTCTAGATTATTTACAATGAAACAAACTTACTTTTTTTCCGTCATATTAATTCATATAAGATTTTCTTTGTTATGGGCTCTTCTGATATCATGCTCATGACCCGAAAAGTTATTTATAATATGAGTAAACACGAGAAAGGAAATGATTTCGTGCAAAAGTTGGAATTAGTCTAGGAAAATGTTTTAAATCTACCGACATTCACGGTCGAACAAACGCAGCAGTTCTAACAAAAGTTTTCAAGACTTAAATTGGAAATTAAAAGAAAATGGCAGGCTGCTAAGAGAACTGAGAGTGCATTTTTAAAGAAATACCACGATTGGTTCAAAAGATGTATCTAAATACCCATAAAATCCAATCCGACCACTGTGGGTCGGCGTAGAAAATCTTTCGAGGATTTGAGCGATTTTAGCAAATGATGTCAGCAGAGATAATAGGTATTAACAAAACAATGAATGACAGGTTTTATACTATTATGTGAATGATATATAGTGGACACAACTAGATATATATATATAAAATTATTCTCCACTGCCACGAAAAATTTAAGATGTACTGTACATTGATTGACCTGTACTCGTGGCATCCAATATCACCTATACAAGAAGTATTGATTGAGGGCCCACTTATAATAGAGTATGCACTTTTACCTATAGGCACTCTGTCAAAAGCAGCACCAGAAGCCAGAAACAAATATTTTCGACGATTTAGGGAGAGACTCTCCAGAAAACTTAGTTGGGTTTAGTGCAACACAGATGTCATTAATAGGCTCTCATTAATTTAGGATTCGTATTTGAGCTTCATCAGGCACAAAACTCCCAAAACATCTAAATCATTCAATCCAGAAACTATTAAAATATTACTGTAATGGGACCCGAGTACTCAAGAAGAGAACGAGCCACAAGGTGAAGATTCCGACGACGAAGGATGGAACGGTTCGTCAGAATGATATTTTATTGTGCATGTATGATTATTGTTTAGGTATTTTGTAAATATTCGCTTAATATTTTATAAAGTGTATTAACACAGTACCTGTTCTTTATAATTACTCCTACTACACAGTTATAAGTTCTAATGCACAAAAGAAGCGAAACAAAACTCCAAATTACGTAGAAATAATTTTGATCTACTTTTGGTAGTCAAATACCCCTGTGTGCACCCGTTCACTAGACTATCAGTGAATATTCCTTGCTCTGATACCAGAAACATAACATTAAAGCTATTTTGCACATTCAACAACAAAGGAAAGATCTGTAAGCATCAACACATTTTGAAAGTTTCGTTTTGTAACTTGTTCTAAACTTGAACGACAATATAGATCAAGACCGTTCTAAGAATGTACTAAAAGATTACGAGATTTTTTTTAAAATTTTAGAAAATACTGAAAACATAACTTCTCACATATGGCAATTAAAACAGTTCCTTAAAGTGATCGGAAATACGATCTTCAACAAAATCATTAAAAACTTCAGCAGAATGACGTATTTTTCAAGCAGCATTCTGAAATGGGCTCGGCTTTTTTCTAGGTTGTGTCATCATTCCCACGAAGTACGAATTATTAGGAACTAGTTGTTACCAGAGACTTCGAACGCGTGGACTTGAAATTTTATTGCTATAATTGTATACAGAAAGCTGTAACTTATGTAAAAGGTTTCCCCAAATACACGAAGTCGGGGTAATATGACGGAGAAGCCATCACCATACTATTATACCAATGAACCTGTCACATCAAGAGAAACAATTTTCAAAATGTTTAAAAATAGCAACAAACTAAAAAGGGGGGCGGTAACTGTGCGAGACTACCTACCACAGCTCTTCCGGAAGATTTTTGTTTGTGACGTAAAATTATGTCACTTTATGGGTATATTTTATGTCAATACCACCTTTTACACAACGTTTCTTGTTTTGCCGTATTTTTCCAAGATACATAGCCATTTGGGGTTGTAAACCGTGGAGCTAGCTACATATAACTTCCCATGGCAAAACACATCTTTTCTTATACTTATACTGTAAGTTGGGAAATTTATCAACGGATCATACGCAAACCGACTGTGAGAGAAACAAACCTTGAGCGACCGATATAACATTGTAGTGGCTTACACAAGCTATCTGTATGTTTATCTGTCTCCGATCGGTTAGTTTTCAAAATTTCATGACAAAATATTTTACTTTTCCCGAAAAAAGCATCCTATCCTTCGTAATGATATGTAATGTCTCCTTGTCAAATTTCATCAAGATTTATTTAGCTGTTTAGTCGCGAAAACGTAACAAACCGAGAGATTTACTTTCGCAATATAATATTAGCCTCTACAGATGTGAGTTTCTAAAGACATCGTGGGAATTAATTAATCAGTACAGGGAAGGCTTTCCTAGTGTGTTAAAACTAAACAATTATGGACACCAGGAGTTACAACGGTCCTGGGCTCAAATCTCGGTTCCAGTATATTGGCAATTTTGACTTGGATTTTTAAGTGGATTTTTTCATTGACATATGGCTACAGGCATGATATATTTTTAGATTAAATCACCCTCAATGACCTCGCACAAGAATGTACCGATCAAGGGGGGAAAAAAATCTATTCAGACCACGGTGGAATTTTATATACACTGCCTGGAAAAATAAGTGATGCGAAATGAAACTTCACGGGTTGGGAGGATTTATGATATTACTTCAATATTACAAAATTGAGTCAAATCTACAGAAAAAATTTGGCAGTATGAGCCCGCTTATCAGAATGACTTTGCACTCCTTCCGGCCTGGTTCGGTTGGGAAGGGTGTCATAAAAACGTTATGTCCTTTCCTTAGGCAAGCTGGCTCACAAGTGTTTAACTGGTCCTTAATATCCTGGATATATTCTTTCACTTAGTTAATGGATGACAAGAAAAGATTATCGTTAATTTGTAAGCTGTCCTATTCGATCACTTAAAAAACTTATTAAGGATTCCAAAACTGTGGACCACAAAATCAGATGTCAGAAGATCATTCGTGAAATTATTTTTATACGTATATAGAATATCAGTATGAGAGCTATCTCATCACAATAATACCTATGGATAATGCATCCTTAATCGCTCTAGATCCACTGAATGAGGAATGCTAACCGCTGTGGGGCAACGGGGTTGCCTCCTCTTAAAATATGTTTTTTAATCCCTGTGTAATTAACGTTTTTGTTGAGGTATAGCACTAGAATCTCTGTGAACACGAAAGATAAGTTTTTTATTTTTTTTACTTATGGCTTTACACCTCATTGACGTCGAGGTCATTAGTGGCTAGATGGGACTAGGGCCAAGAAACGGGAAGGAATTAGGCCATGACCTTTTGAAGGAAGCATCCCGGCATTCGCCTGGAGTGATTTGGGGAAACCATGGAAAACCCTAAGCTGGATGCCCGGACGGGGATTCGAACCGCCGTCCTCCCGAATGCGAGGCCAGAGCGCTAACCGGATAAGTTAGTAGTGCAGGTTCGGGAGACGAAGTTATCTTCGGTGACAAGAGCAGAGCAAGAGGATTGTGAGAAGTGTGGCCAACACTGAGAAGAAAATAATAGTTTATAAATAGTGTTTATGTTAATATGTTGGTGATTTTTTCGGCCCAGGTCCTTAGATGCTATGATAACTGTTTTATGGGTTATGTTTCCAACTTGCAAGTCGGAAACATAACCCATAAAACAGTGTTTATATTATTTTAAATAGATTGATTCATCACCAAGTTAGTTGGTAATCTTGTTATAAGTAAACAAAGATATGTGTTAAATTCTCGTAAGGTATTTGTATTTGCAGGATTGAGAAGTTAGAATATTACGAATCGTCCTTCAACAAACAACAGTACGATATTCTCACACCGCACGAGAATTTTTTTGGTAATGGGTCTGCGCATCGTCCTCGAGGTGAGATAGGACAGTGCAAAAGGAACGGGAAGGTATTCGGCCACGGGATTTTTGATGGAATCTTCCCGGCATTCACCTGGATTGATTTGGGAAACCATGGAAAACCCAAATCTGGACGGCAAGATGAGGATTCAAACCCGAGTCCTCTCGAATGTGAGGCCACAGCGTTAAAATTAGAATTAATATCTCCTCTCGATCTGTATTTTCCGCACCTAAAATATGAAATTTTCAACACATCATTTTCGAAACCTGTACCAAGAAATACTATGCATCCATTTATAGAGAAGTCACCATGATTTCATTTTAAAGTTTTATTTTTATATATTCCGTTCAGCCACCAGGCTAGTAAAGCCATTCAGCCGAATGGCGGTTGCCTTCCCAGAGAAAAATTAAAAGAAAGGTACGACTTTAATGGCCTAAGAGTCGGCGAAGAACAAGTAAAAGAAATGGTGCTAAAATTAAGGGACCACCCACCAAAGGCTTGGTGAATGTGCTAATCAAACAGAAAGAAGCGCAGTGTCAATGGCTTAATGAATGCAGTATTAAAATCCTGTTCAATCTTTTTAGGATCTAATTACAAACCTATTAAATCTACATTCGCAGTGAAACAGTAATTGCACGATCTTTAAAACTGTGAACTGTAATTGTCTACTTCCTTCTGCAGGAGTTGAGTTACGGGGCTAAGGGATATAAACGCTGCATAATGGATACATAAACATTTCTGAAATGTTGTTGGCACTCGTTACGGCTTGTGCATTTGCAGAAGTGAAGCATCCACCATGTTAGCGGCATCGAGATATACTGCACAGTTTATATACGATCGGACTTACACAAAATTCTAACACCATTAGTTCTCGACTCACGTTGTTACAGTATGTTTGTTAGCTTCTGCTACGACGTGGAGTATGAATATTCAACATACTCCTAATTACATTCGCCAGCTGTTAGCGTTTGCATTTCAAATCGTACTCTGGAGCCGTAGGCTGGATACCATTCAGATATTTGCATGCCAAGATGTGGACCCGATAAGGAATTTGATTAATAACAGAATTGCGTTGCGTTTGCCGTGTAGAAATAGGGTTTGTCATAATACATCTGGTAGTGAATATGGATTTCGGCTTTTACAGCCAGCGTCACAACGTTTATAACGATTAAACAAGTTGTATTCATTTTTTAAGCCTGTACAGACTTCATCAGAGTAAATATGTATTCACAACAATGTAGACACAACACCGAATTAAAAACTTCTATGCCCGAGGCGAAACTCGAACCGGAAATTCCTGCAAAACTAGGCTAAGGTCAGCTGAGGAAACTTTAAAGGAGCTTAGGTTTGTAGCCACAACCAATAGTTGAAAACTGCCCAAAATAGTGACGTAGATGTTGAAAGATTCCAGATGGAGCTCAGAGAACGCTTTATATGAAATAAGTAATGTTCTTAATACACTCTTTTCTTACCATAGTATATAGACACTGTGTAATAAGTATTCGTCTTCTCTTGTTTTGGGCCTAGACGGAATGGAGTAAGGCTACATTTTCCAGCACTTTTAATAAAGATTAGAACAGTTATAGCTGTATTGCAAAAAGGATACTAAGTTTGGTGTCAAACGTAGATTTGTAAGGACTTGTTTTGAGGGAAAAAAAAGTAAAAAGTAAAAAGCAAACTTCAAAGATGTTATTCTACAGAAATAATCGATACACTCTGAAACAATGAGTATTAAGTGAAGAATACTTTAAACACTGTAGCACAAATAGATTTTCAAAGCAATGTCGTTCGTCCTATATACAGCATAGTAACTAGTATCAGAGGATTCAATATCCTTATAAGTTATAGAATAATTCGTGAAAATCAAAAACAAATTAAAAACGTTTGAGTGTATTTAGTACTTACAAAAGTTTCTACATCCTCATTCAATGTATCTTTCATGATAACGTATTTATGAAAAGAAAAATAAGAACAAAAAGAAACAATTAATCACCTGTTCCTAATTCTGTCACGTATTACATTTCTGCTTATTAACTACAGTGAGGTCCAGCATTTGCATACTACTGTATTATCGCTTAGGAGAGCAGAAATGTGGTAATTTGATGCGGATTTGTCGCTGAAACCTCTTCGAAATATTTTCATTCCATCTGTAAATCATTTTATCAGAGAAAGTAAAAGAATAACGGTTTGTAATTATCTACGTACTCTTTAATATGATACTGAATAGGCTGTAGTTGGGGATATTTTGAGAAATGTTAAAATATTTATCGGATTAAACATTCAGGTGAATAGGATTAAACAATCAAAGGAGGAATGTTTTATATCGAATAAAAAAACGCCAAGTTTGATTAAACTGTTGGCAGATATTACACCTAAGCAACTTTCCAACGCCGAATTAATCTCTTATGACGAAAAGGAATGACACACAAAGACCGATTAACCTGAAAGTAATTATTATTATTATTATTACTCCGCGATTCACTATAAGTGTGTGGCGGAGGGTGCATAGCACCTATCGAGAAGGGTTATGGTTTGGAAGGGTTATAAGGGATATGGCAGGAGGCGCCCATGGGCTATTGTGAGGAACCATCCCCGCATTCGCGTGGAGTGATCTGGGAAAACCATGGAAAACCCAGATCAGGATGGCTGGAGTGCTTTATCGAAAGCTACTCCTGTCGGATTTTAAGTTTACTCGCCCGGTAAATCCTTTCTATTCCATTCCCTAATCGCTCGTGGGAAAAATGAGTACAGAAATGAATCGGTTCTGGCCCTGATTTCTCTTATCTTATTTTCACGGTCATTTCGAGATATGAATGTTGCTGGTAGCAATATTTGCTGACTGTCATTCCGAAATACATCTGTCGTGAATTTTTCAATTAGCTTCCGTCGAGAGCAACGCCTTCGGTGTTCCAGGTCTTCCCAACCCAACTCCTTCAACATCGCACTTACGCTTTCCCTCCAACTATATATACCTGTCACGAATCGGGCGGCTCTTCTTTGGACCTTCTCTAAAGCCTCCATTAACCCCTTTTGATGGGGACCCCATACAGAACAACAATACTCTAAGTGAGGACGTACTAGTGACTTGTATACAATCGATTTAACTTCCTGAGTGCATTGATTTAAATTACGACCTAGAAATCGGAGTATACGATTTGCTTTCCCCATTACATTCTCAATATGCTCATTCCACGACAAATTATTACGAATTGTTACCCCTAGGTATTTAGCGGAATCTACCGTTCTAAGGACAGTGTCATTAATCGTATATTCATAATTAAATGGTGTCACCTTTTTACTCACACGCATGACTTGGCACTTTTTAGCGTTTAACTCCAACTGCCAATCTTTACACCACGCAATTATTTTCGTAATATCGTCTTGTAACAAAGCGCAGTCGTCCAGGGTTTTAATTTCGCGATAAATTATAGCATCATCGGCAAATAATCTTTTCATTCCCCCTATTATGTCGCATAGATCATTGATGTATATGAGAAACAACAGAGGCCCTAACACGCTTCCCTGGGGAACTCCAGACCCCACTTCAGTAAGTGATGAACGCTCACCGTCGAGAACTACACACTGTGTTCTGCCCTTCAGGAAGTCTGCAACCCAGTCGCATATTTGTCTAGATATGCCGTAACCGCGAAGTTTCCTAAGTAACCTAGTGTGAGGCACAGTGTCGAAAGCTTTTTTAAAGTCTAATAGAACCAAATCAACCTGGGATTGCTCATCTATAATTCGGCACAAGTCGTGAATTAGAAGTGCAAGTTGTGTTTCGCAGCATCGGCCTTTTCTGAATCCATGTTGATTTGGATTTAAAAGCTCACCTTCATCCAAGAACCGCATGACATTCGAATAGATGATATGTTCTAAAATCCTGCAAAATATTGAAGTTAACGAGATCGGCCTATAATTCTGAGGATCATTAACATTCCCATTTTTAAACACTGGAGTTACGATAGCGGTCTTCCATTCGGCTGGTATTTTTCCTTGATCCAGAGAGACGGTATACAATTTCATCAAATACGGTGCAATTTCCTTTGCGTATCTTGAGTAGAATCTTGTAGGAATACCGTCTGGTTCGGGAGCCTTATTGGTTTTTACATTCATAAGCAATTTAGTTATTCCCTCGACATCAAGAACGAGATCATTCATAATTTTGTCGGTACGATTGTTAAATATCGGTATCTCCTCTGAGTTTTCTATCGTGAAAGCCTTTTTAAATATATCATTCAAAATTTCTGCTTTCTCTACGCTTGTTTCTGATAATTCACCATTTTCTTTAATCAGCGACGGCATAACCTTACGAGAGCCTCTTATTACTTTGATATACGACCAGAACTTTTTTGGATTAGTAATCAGATCTTCGGATAAATTCCTGGCTTGGAATTCTTTAAACGCATCGCGCATTGCCTTACGCACTTCCGCACGCAACTGGACTAATTTAGCACGATTAGATGAGTCCCCCGATTTTTTCACCGCGGCATGTAAACGCCTTTGCCTCCTGAGCAAACGTTTCACTTCCCTATTGAACCAAGGGAAGTTATTACTGACCTTAATACACTTCTTAGGAACAAACTTGTTTAAACCGGTCCATATTAGTTCTTTTAAATTAAACCAAAGTTCCTCAACATTTGTATTTAGCGTGTACGTTTCAAAATTCTTCGCAAAATGGTCAACCATACCCGCATCGTTTGCCTTATCGAAGCAAAACACGAGTTTCTCTTTGTCATGCTTCAGACTCAGACTGGAGTTTAACGTTACCACAACCGCCTTGTGATCACTTATACCGTCTTCTATACAAACTTTATCTACAATATCAGGATTGCTAATTAGAAAAAGATCCAGAATGGACGAGGAATCTTTGTGGCACCGTGTTGGCTCTTCGACCATCTGTTCAAGAGATCTTTCTGCAAATGATTCTAGGAACGTTTCGGTTATTAACCTATCTCTTCCACCCAACCTGAACGTGTATGTGTCCCACCTAACCGACGGTAGGTTAAAGTCACCACCCACGATCAATATATGTCCTTGAAATTTTTTGTAAATGTTATTAAGCGACTCCCTGAAGTATTCCGCGTTAGCTAAATCAGAATCCGGAGGTCGATAAAATGACCCGAGTATGAACTTTAAATTTTTGCCAATTTTTACCTTGACCCATATTAACTCGCAAAAATTTTCCGTTTCAGTTACGACAGAGCAATTAACGGTTTTACTTACGGCCACGAACACACCCCCGCCCATTGAGACAGTTCTGTCCTTCCGAAAAACATTGAAATGAGGGCCAAATACTTCGCTAGATTCAACTTCAGGCGTCAACCAGCTCTCGGTTCCAAGTATTATATCGACATCATTAGTCGCAACTGAGGCGTGAAAATCCGCTACTTTCCCTCTAATACTCCGACAATTTAGTACCATTATCCTTAGCTGCTTCGTATTGTTATTTGTGGAGTCTAAAATAGCATTTTTCATACTCGCACTCTGAAGGTAAACGGGTGAAGTAATCGGAGCTGTAGTATTAAAATTATTCGCGCCATCCCTAATGAAGTTAACATTAAAATTATAAAAAATCCAATCATAAGTCACTTTGAGTTATATGTTAATGTTTTTCATAACCAGCTACAGCGTTAAACACACATGAAAACAACGACCTTTCATGTCTATGTTTAGCGAATACTGCTGTTTTTTTTTTTTTGTTTTTTTTTTTTTTTTTTGTTTTTTTTTTTTTTTTTAAAAAAAGATGTTTTAATGTTATAATTTTTTTTCATCTGCATATCAGGAGCTCCTGGTGACCGAATTGTTTGAAGAAGGTCACATAATCTGCATAAAAATCATTTAAAAAATTTGACATCCAAAATACGTGAGTGCCAGTAATGTGTCATTGGACTCAATTACAACTTTAAGAAAAGAAAGAAATCTCTATGAGAAGTTAGCAGCGATGTACCAAAATTTTCATCTCGATGCAGCGTAATTGTGGTTGTAACTAGAGTTAAATACTATGCCACATTAACGCATAACTGTTATTAACACAGTTGCCTCCCCCGTAGAACATTAAACCAAAATAAAACATGCCGGTGTGGAGAACATAAAGTTTCCAGCAAGATAAAAACAGATCAGTCATTTTTTACACTGGGTGTCTGTTGTTTTTTCTGATTCAATCACAGAAACTGTTTTCAACGCTGTGTAACCCATTCAAAATAATGACTTAAAGATAATAATAACTTCGCTATATGTTACTAATAACTGACTGCTTGAAAGTGAAGTCTTAGAACGCCGATAATTTTGTAGTTCTCCCTAGGTCCGTAAATGATTTTACAAGATTCTTGAATGGAAACAGTCTTCCATGAGATGGTTGAAATTCGCAGTAATACTTTAATCTGACAGAAAAATCAGTTCTGTCAACGGAAACAAATGTTATCTATAAAATCTTCGTACAGCGTTATTCGGAGTATATTGTAACCATGAAAGAGACGGGAAATATTTCTGACCTATTAGTATGCCTAGGTCTTAAAACTTGCATTAAATCGATCAACACTGCTTTCAGAATGAAGTCTTTCTCGGCGTTGAGTACTGTTATAACATTCTCAGGTAACAAGTAGAATGAGTGCAGTGTTTTACACGACCATACTGTCTGTTACCGGCTCCACGTGAATTTTATATCAACATTGCTATCTCTTAAGAGGTAGAGAAAATAATCAAATCTTAAAACAAGGAAAAGAAACATGCACCACTGTGTATTGATACCACCTGCAACACATGTCTATCGCTGCATCGATAAAGAGCTAGAAGTCACTTGCAAATAAGTTGGGCTCGATGGAGGTGAGACCAGATGCGGACCTTCATGGGCGTTGATGAGCTTTGAGCAGGTAGACTGGTTTCGAAGAAAAAGCAGCACATTCGCAGTGGCGCCGCAGTAACCTTGTGTTTCGTTAGTTTTCATTAGGATGCGAGCGCCAGATCGCTTTCTCTCGCTCACACGCTGCTCGTCCCGTCTGCTGCCGATTTCCTCAAATAGTCTGCCCGCATCAAGCACCAAAGTCCACGCATAAAACATTTAAACCAGTATTTCTTAGTCGCTTAAAACACGTAACGAATTAGACGCGGAGTTCTCAAGCTATAAGACAAGCACATACACTGATGAGCCAAAACATTATGACCACTGCCCACCGCAAGATTGGAAACCGTCTGGTGACGTTGTGGGTACGTCATGCGGTAAGGAAAATATGTAAGCGGAGTAATTCTAGCGACGATACGCAAGGCAAATTGGAAAAACCACTGACATATACGACTTTGACAAAGGGCAGATTGTTATGACCTGGCGTGTTGGAACGAGCGTCTCGGAAGGTCGCGTGCTACTATAGTGAACATCTGTGGAAATTTGTCGAGGGACGGTGAAACCACGAGTATGCGACAAGGTGGTGGACGTACACGGCTTTTCAAGGAGCATGGAGTTCGGAGGTTTACCCGCTACGTAAAGCAGAATAGGCGGCCGTCTATAGGCGCATTCCCACGATCTCTTGTAACGAAGGCGAGACGAGACGGGACCTCATTAGCCGAAGTGTAGGGACGACCGCGGGCCGCAGGTTAGTCCTAGCTTACCTTGCCGCCACCTCCCCACCACGTTGCCTAGTGTCGTTTGGCACAGAGCACTTTACAGCAACAGAAGGGGTGCGCACAGCTGCTGCAAACCGATGGCAACTGCGCTCCTCGACCCACGCCTGTGATGTTTACCGACTCAGAGTGGGTAGCTGCGTCTCGTCTCCGCTAGCAAAGGCGGCCCTGTTCCCATGGCGTCCCGTCCCGTCTCGCCTTCGTTTACAAGGGATCGTGGGAACGGGCCTTCTGGCTGATCTGATGGCAGAGTACAATGCTGTTATTTTAATGCAATCAGCCTTCAGCCATTCAAATGTAAAAGTAAAAGATACCTGTGCCAACATCACCAGCGAAAACGTTCTCGGTTTCTTCACGCGCTAAATATTCAATAAAGTATGATGGTGGTTGTGAGTTCATTTCTGATATAGATTTATGTTCAGTCATATGTTATAATTACAGAATTTTAAAATACTTTTATAATGTTTCTTGCGCGTGTAAAATGAGAAACCGTAGTGATCTATACACCTACTAAATGTACTGAGGACATTGTTCCGTGTCTAGGTCACATTGCGTGTTATACCCTATGTAAGGGAATAGGTTATCCTTCCATAACAACTGGCCGTGGAAATTGAAGTTGTTTCCCCGTGCTTTCCGCAGTGTGAAGATGTTCGTAAGATTTATGATATAGTGAGTGCGTTTATCGTAGTGTAGTTTTCTGCTGTGGAAGATAAATGGAAGAAAGGAGAGGGGGAAGCCAGAGGCCACATTATTCAAGCCTACTCTTCCGAAGGACACCTTAACGAGCGGCCACCGACGTTCTTACCCGACCCACGAATTGCCATGAATAAAAGTAAAGGTTTGTGTGATCTTAAGGACCTGGACACGGGTTTTTTTCATTGGATACGCAATCCGCCTCTACCTTAGCCACCTGAAACTAACCCGGTAATCCTACCCGGTTTAGGTGACCTGCAGTTTAACGTGGAATCTGAACCACGGATGCGTTCTGGTGTGTTTTACGTTACACAGCAAGTTGTGCCAGAGAGGAAGATTGGGTTAGGGTGTTTGAGAATCCCAGGCTAGAGCGGGATTTGAACCTGGGACCTTAAAAGCTCCAGTGAGATACCTTAACCACTGAGCAACCAGACCACATACCATCAGCAGTGTCGTATGCCTGCACAGGTTTCTCAGAATGATTTGGAATTTAGCTCAGAAGTTTGGTACATAGTCTGTTCGTTATGAATCGTGTAACACCACTTCTGTCCTGCTGGCCAAGTCTCCAATAATGAAGATTTATTCACCATAAGGGTACAAACCCCGAGTTCAGTGCAGAGGCTAGTCAAAAATATCAATGATATCTGCTACGAGAGGGGTTACTTATGTCTCTAATCGAGTGAGCTTTGTATAAATGTAACTCCCATTATCGGATACATAGATGGAAATGAGAACAGCTGAACAATTCATTGTCCATCACATTCACCATAAAGGACATATAAATCAGAAAAAAGTCACTGACTTTACAGAGATCGTTGTCTAGTTTCAAAAAGTGTATAAAACCCTCAACACTACTCTTTGTCCTAAATAAATAGTGATTGTCTCAGATATCAAACAGTTATTGATAAGGTAAAGCAGAGTCTACGGTCCAGCGTAAACGTACTTTCACAAGCTTTTTTTTACTGAAAGTTCAATTAATTCCGTTTGTGCTTGAGTCAAATTTAGGAAATGATGACACCGTCTCCAGGTTTAATTTTTGTTATTTTGTTTTTTGTAATGAGTAATAAGTGCATAATAAATTATTGACATCATGTTTCTAACTCCCATGTCCGATTGCGGATTCGAATTAATTCTTCTGGAACGCAAAATTTGCATTATCCACATCTTCTGAATGAAGATGAAGAAAAATGATTTAGCACCTTCGTTTCTATCCGCCACTGAAGGTTTCGTTTGGGTATTTAGTATTAAGGAGAGTTAACAGCTACATTTAATTCTGCTTGAAATTGTTTGTTTAATTACTCTGAAATGAAAAACTAGCAAGTTTCCACCGAAAATCCCAGACAATATATATAAGGAGAGCTGACGCTACAACCAAGCATTGCTTCACGGTCATATTGTGTTCTCGGTAAAGCTACAAATAGACACATTAATAAATGAACTCGTTTATCCACTGGTGTGTATGTAGATCCCATTCTAGCAACACACTGTAAAACAGTTCTGCTGCTAACAATATTTCAGCATATTACTCAGGCGGTGCTAAGATTCTCGTCTGTCCACGTGACGGGCTACAAAGTGAAAGCTTGTGTTGCGAACGCTCCATCGTCGCCGGAGCTGCAGCCTAAACACTGCATTGGGTCAATGTGCCCGACATAAGATGCCTACCTGATGAAACCAACTGACACAAACATTTACTTCTTAGCCACGCACACACGATATTTCTTACGCTTACAATCAGTATCTCACCACCAACCGCATCAACTGACAGTTTTCGCACATGCGAGTTTAAATTACACTGACTCCACAAACTTGCTTTCATGGTTATTTTTGTGCCCTGCGATCTACGATTTTACTGAACGATACTGCTATCGCTCACTCGATTTTTCTTTGTCACCACCTTTTTTCCAAAATTTTGAGGTCGGCTGCCTTCGATGAGTTTTGCTCATCGTTGCCATGGTCAAATTTGGAGCTATGGTTTTACGGCCACATGCCCTTGCTGACGTCAGTAGTTTTACATATACTGCCAGGCCATACTAAGTGCTAAACGGTGAAGTGAAGTTTTTCCAGCTGCTGTGAAATGTGTAACTACTTTTATGTTTAGTGTGTGATAAGTGTAATTTTTATTTGTGAAATGTGTAGCTTATGAGGCAGGGATTGGGGACCGTCCTGGAATTCGTCTTGATGACTGCGAAAATCGGTGAAAACCGTATCCAGGACGGTCTGTGTTCGTGCCCGGTCCCTTGTATCTGTCCGAGCCAGTGTGCGGCGCCTCACTGGCAGGTTGATTGTTCACTCCATATTCTTGGTCATTTTTGTTGATACGTTATCAGTACTCTAATTATAACAAACTAAGGGTAGGCCCGTGATCGTGTTTTGAGTGTGGTCACGGGCCTAGAATAGCTCCAGTTTTCAAGGCCAAATGACAGGTTGACTGATTTGGCTAAAATACGAACTTAAATTTTCATATTAAATTCGGTGTAGTAAAAAAATCACCCACTTTTTTTAAAATTATATGAGCCTATCTAAATACTTAAAGATGGCCAAGCAGCGTGAGTAGTGATTAGAAATTGGCAACAGCGAGAAAGAATTTTTTTAATCGTAAAGCACAATTTTACTTCACATTTTTTCAGCCGTAAAGTTCTGCCGTATAGTCGTAATTGTAACTAAATGGACATATTTAATTTAAAAAGAAATGCTACGAAAACCAAAGTTAGTGAAAGTATCCTGGCAGTTCTGCTCCTCATAACGCAGATTTTGTTGTAACATTTCTGGCCGCTACTGATCTGCCAGCGAAGGCCGGGTTCGCGACGTCAGCTTGCGCAACAATATAGGTTCAGGTTTAGAAAAGGACGAAAGGTCCCGACCCTTGATCAGATCTGGCTGACTTACGAACTTGACCTGTATTTTACACATAGGTTTCTAGCTTACAGACAGACACCGCCTCATGGCGTAAGGGATAACAGTAGGAAAGAAAACAAGCCTATGAAACGATTATAATGTAAAATACACTACACCATCCAAAAAGGTTTTGACGGATTTAATTTTTTCCGGTCACCTTATATACGATCACATCCATGTGAGGTGCATAGATATAACCCCACTTAGGGAGTTAGGTATACATTAGGGGACAGTGAACATACGCCATGGAATAGTGTAAATTATTTTGGTATATTAGGTCCCGGCTTATTTAAGTAGTTTTTAAGATAGAAATTAAGGACCGGCGCAGCATGCGGGTAACCGATAACGCCAGGAGGATTGGGGTTTAAACCTAGCACCGTTTTACATAGGTTCTTTGACGCCAACACCCAAGATGGCAGAAAACAAGTCTCGAAATTGCAGCATTTGAATAAAAACACCGCAGGAAACTCCCTGTATTCTATCGCGCACCGAAAACTCCGTTTCAGCGCATGAAGGCAACATGATACCATTGAAGTGATCTGGTGATACGGGAAATACTATTCCGTCGACTGTTTTTTTTATACGAAAGATCTAGAAACAAAAATATATATATACCTTTTTTACTTATGCCTGTTCGACGTTGAGGTCATTAGAAGCGGAAAGTACTACGGGCAATGAACAGGAATGAATTCGGCCATGACCTTTTGAAGGTACCATTCAGGCATTCGCCTGAAGTATTTTAGGGAAACCATGGGAAACCCAAATCTGGATTGCCGGATGGGGAATATGGTCCTCGCACTTTTAGCTGAATACTAAGACAATAAACTATTATGGTTTTTGTATAATCTAACAAATATAGACAAATACATTCCGTAGTGTTGCCACGGATCATGTTTGCTTTTTAAGATGATTTATAATGAAATATGATCATAAATACTTGTCAATTAGGATTATTTATGTTTGAAAGTCAATATTAAGTTCAGCACTCTTTTAGATGAAAGATTAATCGCATTTTTTATACGATACCCTTGTAGACTCTCTATTCTGAAAAGTTTTGGCTGTTATTTCGTAGCTTCTCTTTAACACTCCACACGCCAAGCAGGTGCTTATTTTTCTGGCGTCGTGAACATTATGTCTTCAGTAATAGTATAATACTGTTAATTTATCACGCGATAAACGTTAATTGTTATACACTTTTCGGATAATCTCACAAATTTAGGTGATTAAGAATTTTCTGGAGGATTATCTTAAATCACACTCTATACAAAACGACATTCAGTTTGCGACACCAGTTTTTTTGATGAGGAGTGATATTAAATCAATGAATATTCAACGCTAACAGCAGTATCATATGACAGCGAACTGGAGTCTTAAATTTGGTAGACTGGCGTTATCGTAAATTATCTTCACAAAAGCAGCCCATACTTGGCCGATAGTCTGCTTTGGCAATTTTAATGATCAGATAACGTAGTACACGCTTTTATTTGGGTGTATATCATTAAATATGAATGTCCTCTTTGTGAGCTTCAACTATAAAAGCGTTAAGTGCGGAGGTCCCTCATAAACGTCATATACTACCACCTACGCAGAGGCAATAGGCTCGCCCGCCAGCCTTCCAGACCGATAATTGCTTTCGTAATTGGGATATAATTTGGGAAGATTAGACGTCAATCCGTCTCTGATTGTCGTGACCTTGGTCTCCTTTGATTGGAGCTGTATTTCGTATATAAACAAGCATTCTTCTTCGCCCTCCACGGCACGGGCCTGATGCTCAAATTGTCTTCACAACAGCATCTTTTAATTTAGCTGATACTGAAACCATATATATATATAAAAGAAAGCATCCAATAAATTAAAAAAGTTTCACCTAATTTTATCGGTAGTTAGGCATTACTTTACTTTTTAGCCACAAATTACAAAATGAAGTAGCATGTATTAAGATACAGAAATAAACAATTCACTTCTTTTCTTTTAAATAAAATTCCTAACTGCTGTCTTCTTTGAGCTACTAGTATCCCATGTATGCAAAAATCTCTCATTGTGTAAATTATCTAACGCATGCACATATCTTCCGATTGTTTTTGTTGCTGTCTCTTTTTTCAGTGCCACATAAAAGACAAAACAATGTTATTGGAAGCAAGTTTCTTACGTTACTTACCGACGGTACATTTTACCATAATTTAGCGCATCTAGAACAGAAATGCAATACTATTGGGTATTCCTTGTTATACATCGGTAAAAGTTTATCATAAAAATTCTTCAAAAGACACGCACACTGCTAAGAATATGTATAACTACATTTATATTCATATAATACACAAACCCAAACGAAATTCAGTTTGTTAAAAACATTAATTTTACAGAAATCGCATTTAACTTACTCGTATAGAATATGCGAAGCGCCAATTGAAAGTTTTAGCTCTTTTTTCCATATTCTAAGTGCAACACATCAGATCCTAGAAGCTCTCGCATTCGAAATTTGTAAACTAATTTAGTCCACTGGATCCTCTTGAAATAGTCATACTAAGCTAGTTCCTTTCCTTTGGGATTGTCGTTGAATCTGAACCACGACACGTCTAGGACAACTCTAAAAAATTCCTGGCCCTACCGGGATTTTAACCCGAGACCGGACCCTGGACTCTCGAAAACAAGCGTCTCAACCACTGAGCTACCAGAACCAGGTGTATGGTGTACTTAATAGTATTCTTGCATTAAGTTGAAAAACCGTTATGAATATAACGTAATAGGATACTGGTTTGAAAATGTTAAGAGAACCATGAGTTTCACATTGACTGGAATGAATATTTCATTCTGTTAATGCGTTACTTACAAAACCACATCACTATGTTATTTACGGTATTGGGAAGTAATTGTATCTATTTAATTTTTCAGTAATTACAATTAAGAATTAAAGCAATACTTTCAAACGAAACATATCGACACTCCCTATATCCTACGGTCCTGACTTTCATTCTGATGTAACCCAGCGTCTGGTAACTCCTTGTCTCTTGCCTTGTTAATTCTTTCAAGGTCAGACTTGTCAAAAAAGTTTATAGTTTGAAAATCCGCTGAACCTTGACGTAATGGACTCTCGACAGCAGCGTTTCATTCAGAAATCCCATTCACTGTTTTTACGACAGTGGATAATCGGATTGAATGCATAAAGAAGGCAGCAGAAATAAAGCTAAGTCAGATAGTGATTTGCATTTAAAGAATTTCGACACGGCCTGAATGAATAACAGGAAGATATACGGTTATCCAGACACGCGTGCCAGAGTAGTTGCCTATCTATAGGTGCTTGCCGCTAGCAGCTGGAGGGAGCAGCTAGGAGAAACTTTCAATTACCGGCCACTAGGAATGTAATTATGTCATTACTGGTGCATGCAAATGTGAGAGGAAGAAAAATAGGCCATTGGAAGGGCCCGCCTCTGTTATATCCATTCAGTTACCCATTACCAGCCGCTCGTTTTGGAAATATTCAATTTCTTTTCACAGTGGAGGTCACGCGATGCTGCGGCGTCCAAGCTAAATTGATTCTAAACGGTGCAAGCGGTCATCCGCCATAGATTACTTTATGCCTGGATTTAAAACACACACAGCTAAGAGACAATTTCTGTCCAGCATAAGAAACACATTTCAATGGAAATACAGCATTCTTAGCGACAAGAGGCAGAATCCAACGTACACAAAGATTTCAACGCTGTTGATGTTAGGACACATCAAATGTTGTATAATGAGTAACTCAGTAGTGGTCTACTTCTTATATCGTAAGTCCCAGGCGAGGTGAATGAGTTCTTTGCTACCTTAATCACCGGTTCCATCTGGTGGAGATTATTGTGTGCGTTATGGAGGATGAGTAGGTAGAACACTGATATTCATCATATATTATCCTGTGTATATGCGGTAGAAGGAATTTTTTTAAAGAAATTGGGACTTAAAACATCTAGATACGATATTTCAATTTTTTAAATATCCTAACCAAATTCATCTTGTTACTATTATTACGCAAAGCTCTGTGTTCGGTATTCGCCTCAAGATCAGTTGGTTCGAGTTCCCGACGACAGAACAAACTTCCATCATCCAGTACTTGACCAATGGGGCAGAAGAAGTGAACATGTGCGATATCTGTACATCGTATTGTGTACAAATGCCTGATTTAACACCCAAACCTCTCTGAAGTGTTTATGGATTGAGGAATAGATCACTGTTGATGGTGATTCGTGCCTAGGAGGAGTCTTCTTTGTGTTTAAGGATAGGGCATGAGTGATCTCACCTTCTTATGCATGACACACACTCATTATTCTCACACATAGCAATGTTAGGAATAAACAAAGCCATCCAAGCTTTGATACATCTTCTCCTATAGTGATTGACAATACGCGCTCACAACAAAACATTCATCCCAGATTTTATACACGTAGTGTATGTAGAGAACACATTTCTATATTACTGTATGTGTAGAAACATTAGCTTACCTCGGAAAAATACAGTTGTGGTTGTTGTGTTGCAGCGATTCTGCAGAGGACATCGGTGAACAAGGGTCAGTTGAAGATCCAGGGCGTCGCGACTTGCCTGTACTTGTGTATGGACAGCTGTGGGCTGCTATACGGATCGGTAAGCAAGCATTCAATCAGTGTAATTAAATTCGAAATTACTGTTAAAAGGGTCAGTATTAAAGAAATACTAACGAATTACGGAGAAATTGTTCTAGGCACGCATGCAATGGAAGAATGTGCTTCGGTTATTCATAGTGGAAAAATCATTTAATCAGCAGGTTCAAAAAGAGTTTGACTAACAACTGAGATTTTATACTACTCAGGGTGTGTGATCAGGTTCATTGTTGTTATTGTTTAGATGTTTTCTTTTATTACATGTTTCTACTCATTAATCGCAGCACAAGACAAACACGTACCTCGTTAAAAAAAAGGGAAGCTTTTATATGTCCAGTCATCAAACTAAAAGAAACATTCGAAGTAGAAATCAGGAAAATGAACTGGCTAGTACCACGAACAAAACACACTAGATTCGTGTGTGGTCCACACTGTGTATCTAACAGTTTCTTTGAAGTGAAACTTCTGTGTGGACGGTAGGGAAATATTTGTTAGCGTTAGGCGTTAAGTGCACATGCGCCGCAACGTTCTGCTCATGCGCACTTGACGATAAATTGATACAAGCAGCTACGATAGTGTGTGATGTCACTTAAAATGTTCAATAGTGAGTATTCGCTACATCGTTTTGAGTTACGTTTTCTCTGCATAAATACGTAAGTGTGAATACATGTGTTTTATGAATATACCTACACTATATAAAAAATATTAAGCTTAAATTGCTTTAATAAGCACTGAGAATCATGTAACGACGATATTTCGTAAACTTACATCCGGAGAAATCGCCACTATTACACGCTTATACACGCACCAGTATATTTAGTTGCTTTCTTGTTTATAAGTTACTTCTCGTTTATTTATATTCATTTCATTTGTTTACGAAAATAACTTGGACAAAGTTCCTATTTACTGTAAAAATACAATAAATTTAGTATCTTTAGTCCACTAGAGTGCCATAAGAAACATTAAAAACATCAATAAAATACACAGGAAAAATACAAAGATATACATTGATGCTTTACTTCTTGCACGTGTACCCACTGAAACAAGCACAACTTTTTTTTTCCTGTTAGTTTTCAAAGCCCAATGTACGGCAGCAGCTTAGATATAGAAGATATTCTGTGCTACAAAAACGTAATGAGTGATTTGTGTGCGATTTCTGTGAAGCTATAGATTTTGCAGGCGAATGCTGGAGACCATCCAAGCACTTAGCCTATATGGTTTTGGAAAACCACCAGAATCTCAATCAGGGTTGTCGATACGCCGACTCAATTCCAGTATGGCTTCACTCTAACGCTTTCAACCAAATCGCTGTCTGTAAGATTTCTTTAGAGATCAGGCAAATCATCTCTTTAGAAATTGAAGAATTATTTCATCCCTAATATCCTACCTATGTTTGAACTTTGTATTATCGAGTTAAGAGAATGTACATAAAATGAACAAACGCTATTTATAGTCACTACTAAGAGATCTACATCTACATCTACATCTATACTCTGCAAATCACAAATACTGTGGGTGGCAGAGGGTGCTAAGCACCAATCCTTATTCTGCGCATTCCAATCCCGAACAGATCGAGGAAAGAAGGAATACATAAATGAATCAGTACGGCATCTTATTTCTCTAGTCTTATCCCTCCTGTCATTGCGACCTAAATAGGTTGGCGGAAGAAGTATTTCGTTGCACTCGTAACTTAAAGATTTTCGCATATTCTCCAGCAAATTCAAACGAAAACGACGTCGTCTGTCCGCCAAACAATCCCAGCCCAACCCACGAATTAGCTCTGTGACACTTACGTAAGGACTGTAACTAGCAGTCACGAATCGAGCGGCTCTTCTCTGTACTATCTCTAATGTGTCAATCAATCCCTTGCGATACGGATCCCAAATTCCACAACAGTATTCCAAATGCGGACGCACTAGTGTTTTGTACGCTATTTCCTTTGTATGAGCATTACAACTTCTCAAAATACGTCCTATGAATCGTAGTTTGGAATTAGCTTTTACTACAACGGAAGTTATGTGCAAGTCCCATTTCATGTTGCTTTGTACTGTTACGCCTAGATACTTCAGGGAATCTACAGTGTCAACAACTGAATTGTTAACTTTGTACTCCAGAGCAAGCGGGGTCTTTTTATTACTTATGTGCATTGCCTTGCACTTTTTACAGTTAAGTGTAAGCTGCCATTCACGGTACCATTCCGAAATAACATCCAGATCGCGCTGAATTTCTAAGCAATCGTCGGAGCACCTCACTTCCCTATAAATAAGTGCATCATCAGCAAAAAATCGCATCCTGCAATTAACGTGTTCTCCGAGATCGTTTATAAAAATTAAGAAAAGAAGTGGTCCTATTACACTTCCTTAAGGAACGCCCGAAGTAACATCTAGTTTAGAAGAGGCTTCCCCGTCTACAACGACATACTGTGACCGACCAGTTAGAAAATCGCGTATCCATTCGCAAATCTGATCAGATATACCGTACGCTCGGATCTTCGCTAAGAGTCGGTTGTGTGGTACAGAGTCAAAAGCTTTCTGAAAATCCAAGAAAATAGCATCAACTTGTGATCCCGCATCAATAACTTTCATTACATCATGCGAAAATAGAGCCAGTTGCGTTTCACATGATCGGTTCTTCCGAAATCCGTGTTGGTATGCTGTAAGTAGCTCGTTTTCATCTAGAAACTTCATAACGTTAGAGCAAATGACATGCTCCAGAATTCTACTGCAAACAGATGTTAGCGATATCGGACGATAATTCCTAGGATCTCTCCGATCTCCATTCTTGAAAACGGGAATCACCTGCGCAATTTTCCAGTCAGAAGGTACTTTTCTTTCCTCTAAAGATTTACGAAATATATCTGACAGAAATGGTTCTATTTCTTCCGCGTATTCCGAAAATACTTTTACTGGTACACCATCGGGACCCGGCGCTTTCCCCCACTTCAGGAGCTTTAATTGCTTTATGATACATACACTATCAATTTGTACTGGATCCATTTCAAATTGAACACGCCGTGGAAAAACGGGAATGTTTTCCATGTTTTCGTCAGTGAAGGAATTTTTAAATTTGGCGTTAAATACGGTAGCCTTGTCGCGGCTGTCATCAACTTCCCGACCGTCTTGAAGTAGAACTGGCATATTGTTGTCACAACCACCTATTTTTTTTACATATGACCAAAATTTCTTTGGATTTTCAATGAGGCACTTGGAAAGTGAGTTGCATCGAAAGTCATTGAAGGCTTCGCGCATCGCATTCTTGACCTGTCCTCTTGTCTCAGCTAGTTTTTTAAATCCCTCCTATACATCGTCCTTCTTGAGCGTGCATGAATCTTCCTTTGCTTTTTAAGTAACCTTTTGACTTCACGCGTATACCACGGGGGATCGTTCCCGTCCCTGATTGTCCTTTTCGGTATGTGTAAGTCCGTACCTTCCCTGACTATATTTATGAATCGAAGCCACATCTCTTCAACCGAGCCTCTTCCTTCTACAAAGGTAATGTATTTATTCCTCAAAAACGTTCTTAAACGCTCCTTTGGGACCTTTTCGAACCTGTAAACGACCCTTTCTTTTTTCTTTTTGCGCTCGACTGTTAATTTTACTGTAGCAATTACAGCTTTATGATCACTTATTCCCGTGGTGGTAGAAATGTCCGTAAATAATTCAGGCCTATTTGTAACGAGAATATCTAAAATGTTTTCGTTTTCGTTGTCGCACCGCGTTGGTTCAGTGACGAGCTGCTCAAGATTAAGATCTGAGAAAAGGTCGAGAATAATCTCACAGGATATTTTATCCCCGCCACCAGTAACGTGGGCGTAATTACTCCAGTCAATATACGGCAAGTTGAAGTCGCCTCCTAGTATTATTCCATGATCCGGAAATTGACGAGCTATATTACTTACGTTATTTCTTAAGGTAACAATTTCTTATAGTAACAAACATATATCAGGAGCCATTAGTAAGTTCTCTAGCGAAACATTCTCGTAAATAGGACGAGACACCATCGGTAGGATTGCCCCGATAATTCATAACGCATTACCATTTATGCAATAAAATTTTGTTCTGTGTTCACCGATAACTGGATGAACGAATGTCGTGAAATCCTGTCCTATACGGCTGAAGAATAGTTACTCAAAACTGTTAATGAGAGAGAGGGTTTCTCAGATGATTATATTTGGAATTTATAATATTCACAATTACAAAACGATACGTTGGTCTGGGGGACCAAATAGAAAAACCTACTCAGTCTTCTTTATCCTCGGTATACAGTCGAATGAGCAACTAGTTTACATGTTGATCTTAACAGTTTTCTTTTATTTATCTTTTGATTTTAACATTTCTTGAAGTCTTAAGGAACAACAATGTGCACATAACCGCTTCCAACGTCACCGAAAACAGCCCAAAAACTTTCATTACCCGGAAAATCTTGCCGTTCGCTTAAGGATTCAGTCTTTCAGCCTATGTACATCGTCTACGAAACATACCTTTCAGTTAGGAAGCCACACTATTCAGATTGAACATGAGTAAGCCTAGGAAGAGAGTACAAAACCACTGAACAGTTAAGAATTTTCTAAAAGTAGGATTTTTGATAAATGAAATGTTGCTGATGGCGGGATACACTGAAACATTTTATCTCGCAAGTCTTACCTTCTGGTGGCTCAGAAGTTAAGGCGTCTGAATGGTGATCTATAGGTCCCAGGTTCGAATCACACTGTCTTGACGGGAATTTTCAAAGGCCCTTAACGCGACCTTCAACTCTGGCACAACTTGCTGTGTAAAGAGAAGTTCGCCAGAACGCTTCCGTGTTCAGATTCCACGTTAAAATGCAGATCCCCTACACCCGGCAGGATTACCGGGTTAGGTTAATCTACGATAGGGGCGGAAGGCGCAGCCAATAGAAACCCTGTCACTAGGTTATTAGTACCACACCAGCCTTTACCTTCTAATTTTTCGCATTCAAGTTATAAAAGATTATACTTTTAGAAACCACATTCTTGAACCGAAATTCTGATTCCAGGAGAGCTTGACAATCTGGTAGTGTTTTGCGGGATGTGCAGGAAGCAAAAAACATAATACCAGCACGTTAATTATTTCAAATACATAAATAAGCAAAGGTGAAGAATTTAGATACAGCAGTAAGTATTGACGACAGATAGTAAAATAGACGTGTCTCCATTCCTTAGTAGGTTCGCAAAAATGCATATTTTAATTCAGCTGGAAAACATTTCGTTATCTGGCGGAATCGACGAAACGCAGTGCAACGGCTATTGTGAAGTAACGACTACATCCATCGCCCCCTAACTGTTTCTTCCAGTAACTGCTTATTATAATATCTGTGTTATTTCTATTTTATCATATTAAAAGCAGTATGCTATATCTGTTGAGAAACAAGAAGTAACGTTGGTATCGCCTAGAAGGAGGAGACTGGGAATAGCTTAGACAAGAAAAATCTGTCATATATGGTGCAGGAAGCTAACAGTTATAAATGGTTATAAAGATAAACCGAGTTTGTTAAACCTTGTAGCTAAAGAAGCGTACGAGCTGATAATCACTTTATTAATGGATGTGTATGACTGAAAAAATGAAGAAGCTTCAATTTTAAATATTTGAAAGAATATTAATTTGAGTTAATTGGTGGAGAGTTACCTTAAGATGAAGAAAAACAGATCGTAATCTGACTACAGTATTTCAGATTTTCTTCTTCCATATTCGCTTTCAGGAAATAAGAAGAAGAGCCAGAAGGGGATAAAAAAAAAAACAAGTAAATGGGACATCTAAATAAAATTGTTAATCATTTAATCTTGCACTATAAAACCTTACTTGCACCTAGAAATACTGATTTTGTTTTTTCGTTTATAAAGAAATTTGGCTTCACATCTCGTTAACTTCACTAGAGGCGGGAGAGTATTAGGCGTCAAGGAACGGGAATGAATTCGTCAACTACTTTTATATTTAATCATCTCAGCATTCGCTTCGAGTAAATTCGGGAAACCATGGATAACCGAAATCTGAATGTCCAGACAGGGATCTGAACCAACGTCCTCTCGAATGGCAATCTGGAGCATTACTCAACAGGGTCTGTAGAAGTACTGGTCATTGTTTTGCGTGGCTTCCTGAAATAACTTCAATGTAACGGATGAACGCATGTTTGGAACGGATCTCTATCAGTTTCACGCCTTTAACGGAATGCGCCGTACATTGTGGTAGCGATTGAGACTGGGCGTCGGTGACTCGGTTACAGGCTATTAACTATGCTGTCCGCTTCACTTTCACTCGCTGCGCTACGGAGTGGGCGGAAAGGTGGTCGTGGGCGCAAACCTGTTTAGCGTGCTGACAAATCGTCGTACGATTCTCTTATTGCAACAGGTGGCGTCTGGGCGGATTTGCATACTCCTGTCCTTGCTGCGGGCGAGGCTGTAACGTGGACTACGTCTTCGTTTATCGCTGTTAGCAGGACTGTCAAGCACGGAACAGTCCAGTAGCCATACGGGCCTCAGGAGGCACGAACATTAGGAGGTTGTTCAAACCCCGCCGTCGACGTATCAATCACCCTGGTCGCAGCTTAGGAGGAAATGATGCATAATTATCAGCCCTGTCACCCCCTCCCCCTCCCGTTACCTCATTCTCAGAAATATGCATTTCATATAAAAATAGCAGATCTGGCTTTAATATAGGTTCTATGGCTGAGGGGGAAGAAAATACAATAACATTACTGTACAATTCATACAAGAGAAGTGTTCTTGGTCAACATGTATTAAAGTAATGTACCGAGCCTGGTGGGAAAGTGGCAGTGAACTGGTCTGGTATTCGGGAGGGTGCGGTTTCAACTCTGTTTAGCTATCCTGATTTAGGTTTTCCGAAAATCACTCAAGACGAATGCTGGTCTGCAGCATTGTTTCCTTGTCAATCCTTAGGAACTCAGCACTAATTTTAAAAAAAACAAAAAAAACTATGCTAAAAGGTATAAGAACTGGGAAAATATTCACGCACAAGCAATAAAAAATCAAACATTTGCATTTCCTGTAATGAGTCGTCTTTTTTTGTAAACTCTTCAGGTTTCAAAAAAGATTCCATAGCAAATGGCAGTGAACTCAATATGTACGGAACAGTTTCAGCCGGTATTCTCGCAAAAAATATTTGCTACCTAATCAGCTTAAAAATTTGTGTTTATCTTTCGAGTGATTTCCATGATACCCAGGCCTTGCAGTCTGTAGTAACTAATAATGATCTTTTTCCTAAACTGATACTGTGTTGTATACAGCCTATTCTGTCGTAGTTAAATTTTTCAAATGGATCCGAGAATGGTGGATGAGCGGTAACGCTCGTTCCTGGCATTCGGAAGGACGCGGGTTCGAATCCCCGTCCAGCCATCTAGATTTCGGTTTTTCATTGCTTTCAGAAATAATTTCAGGCGAATGCCGATATGGTTCCTTCAAAAGACCATAGCCGAATTCATTCCCGTTCTTTAACCCTAGTCTTTTCCCGCCTCTAATGGCCTCGACGTCGACGAGGCGTTTAGCCATGTAGATGGAATTTGGAAGACAACATCAAAACTTGCGATGCTTCCCCCATCCTTGCTTCTACCCCAGGAATTATCTTGACTGAGGATTCCTAAAGTCTCATCAATTAGGGAGTATCAGTGTTTCATATGGACGCAAGAAACTACATAATGCTGGTACTGGAGACAGTAAAGTGGTATAAGAAGTCATTTGTATTTACGGAAACACGTGGATTTACGCGTGGAATTGTTGGCTCATTATACCAGGTGCCAAATGGCAGACACCGCTTAAATATCCTTGACAGAAGACGGTTACACAGTTGGAACAATTCGTTGAGTACTTTATCCTGATAAGTAACAGCTTATAAAATCGAATAGTCACGTCGTATAAAAATTTCGCATTTCAAATCCTTTAAAAAAAAAAAAAAAAAATTGCTGTCCGCCATGAATTAGGAAAGTGGCTGCCAACGTGTTATACCAATATTTATATATTTTAAGAACTAAGAGCGTCATTCCCATGATATTATTTAAAAGTAATAAACTTGTTATAAATTTATAAATCAAATAAATCAGCACTTAAAACCGAGCGTGGTGAGTGAACGGTAACGCTCTGGCATTGCATTCGGTTTTTTTAATTTTTTTTTTTTTTAACTGCTTAACGTCTCTTAACAGCGAGGTCTTTAGAGACGGGAAAGGATGGGGGGGGGGGGGCAAGGAATGTGAAGGAATTCGGCCATGGCCTTTTTGAAGGAAGCATCCCGCCATTTGCTTGGAGTGATTTGGGAAACCTTGGAAAACCCAAATCTGGATGCCCGGACGGGGATTCGAACCGCCGTCCTCCCAAATGCGAGGCCAGAACGCTAACCGTTACATCACCACGCTCGGTCGCGGGTATGAATCCCCGTCCGGGCATCCAAATTTGGGTTTTCCATGGATTACCCAAATGAGTCCAGGCAAATTCCGAGATGCTTCCTTAAAAAGATCATGACCGAATTGTTTTCCGATTCTTGCCCCCCCCCCTCCAGTCCTTTACCACTTCTAATGACTTCGACGTCGACGACATAAGAAAAAAAATCACTTAAAAATATTGGAAAATAACATTTAATGGTTCAGACCGAACGATACTAGATACTCATAATTCACAGGATGGAACAGGTTCGTAATTTTCTGTTAATAATTCACTCAACTGATCTAACGTGTCTTTTTTGTTTGTTTCCATCCCCGTCAACACGGAGACTAACACTCTTTTCCTTAGTATATTCAGGGCTGTCCTTATTCTGCATGGAAGATGGTTGTCTGCTGAACTGCAATTTCATCCTTGGAGATCAATTTTTGTCCTTATAAATGGGGTGACATAATGATTTTTCAGTGATATCAAGCTTCCATGACAAATATTTTTATGAAATGTAAATTTATTTTTGGATCTATCAGCGAGCTACGTCCTCGACTTGGTTCACGCTATTCGGCAGTAGGTCTGAGGGTCAAAGCCCCGAACACAGGAGTGATGGATGGCTTCCCCGCTGCCTGCTGCATTTGTCATCTGTCCCTCCCGCTCCATTTATCAAAAATAACCTCTTTGATGCGACCAATTTCCTCGACACTTGGTCCAGCCGTGGGAACCGTGTTATTATAACGTGCACCGCCAGTATGCATCTAGGGAGGTAGTACACCACAATCCATTCGTAAAAGACCATGTTCATATGGTAAACGCAGATTCGAGGGGACTAATGATGTGTAGTCGACTATGTAATACTGAAGACAAAGAGAGATATCACACCGAGCAAGGTGGTGTAACGGTTAGCGTTCTCGCCTCGCATTCGGGAGGACGCCGGTTCGAATCCCCGTCCGGGCATCCAGATTTGGGTTTTCCATGGTTTCCCAAATCACTCCAGGTGAATGCCGGGATGCTTCTTTCAAAAAGGCCATGGCCTAATTCCTTCCCATTCCTTGCCCCCCATCCCGTCCCGTCTCTAAAGACCTCGCTGTTAAGAGAAGTTACACAGTTAAAAAAAAAAAATCACTTGCTTATATTTCATCGTCTTGCTCAGAGATCATTTGAGCCTCTTAAGAACCGAATGAGTTCTGGAGAAAGAAAGAGGGAGGGTCAAACATTTCAGAGACAGGAGAAATGAGGAGACCCTATGCTGCAAATTCTTTCAAATCCAGCTACTTAAAAGAACTATAATTTGCTAAGTAGCATCATAATGTGATATTGTTTGAATGTTGATGTAATTATGAGAACTGACCCTACACTTAATTTAGCTGAAATTAATTGTATTCCACAACAAGACATACGGATCTAGTTGTTGACTGACGATCATTGTTGATTCCGTCTTATTTTAAAATTGTAGTTAAAATGAATCAAACTGTAGAGCCGACTGTAAAGCTATCGAAGCAGCCAGCTTGAAAGTTGTACTGTATCAGAACGATTAGTGTATCATTAATTGTCTATTATTGCTCTAGATTCAGTGGATAGAAGCCAATGGATTGCCTTTCTTCCACTGTCTAATGTGTAGCGAGCTGAATGGTATAAATAGTACGTTTTTAAGCTAATCTGTTTTAATGTACAAAAATTTGACTAACAATTTCCTAAATTGCATTTCATATCCTTAGTACGAATGGAAAATAAATTAAATTTTTAACTAATATGATTCATAATATGCTGCATCAACGGACTTCTTATATACTATGAGCGAATACAATAGCTGGAAGTTGTAGGCTATGCTGCTCTAATGCAATTACGTTTGTATTCCATAAATAATAGCCCAATTCAGTCTACTCTTGAACGATCTATTTTCTGAACTGGTGCTGCTTATTTTCGCTGAATCATCGTCGATGATTTCCAGCTGAATGTATTTACACTGTTAATATGTTGTAAGAAACAGGATGTGGTCACCTATGATTATTATTATTACTTTGCTTCTGGATTTACGTCTGGTCGATTTTGAGGTCATTACAAGCAAAAAAACGACTGGGTGGTAGGGAATGGGAAGGAATTCGGCCATCGACTTTTGAAGGAACCGTCCCGGCATTCACCATGGAAAACGGAAATCTGGATGGTTACGCGGGGATTCAGAATGCAAGGCCAGGGCGTTACCATTCACCCCACCACGCTCGACTAAATTAAGGGATAAGCAGTA
The DNA here is from genome assembly GCA_031002005.1 of Vandiemenella viatica. Taxonomy (NCBI): domain Eukaryota; kingdom Metazoa; phylum Arthropoda; class Insecta; order Orthoptera; family Morabidae; genus Vandiemenella; species Vandiemenella viatica. The sequence continues at coordinate 63,362 of JARYHS010007288.1, forward strand.
ATATGAAAGGTGGACCGAGCGCGATAGCAGCATACTAAAAGCTCGATATAAGAACAATTCTGCGTACAGAAAAATAATGAGACCATCAGAAAAAAATATAAAAAATAGAGCACATAAAATTGAAGTAAAAGAACGAAATGCAAAAGAATATAATGTTTTATCACAATTTTAATTCATACTATGTGCTAAAAATAAAATACTAACAGCATAAATGCATTCAGCTGAAAATCACCGATGATGGTTAGAGAAAGGAGAGGAAATTTTTCAAAAAAAAAATACATCGTTATTATATTCATCATATTAAACAGGCAGTAAAAAAAAGGCTGTGATTATTTTTCTAATTAAGTAATTTCTTTCCGTCTCAATGTGTATGCTGACAATATCTTACATACAGATACCTAACTATTAATCTCATAGTCACTTTAGAATGCTGAAATTTTTAACTGCGTTCATATCTTCGTTTTGTCAAATCTAATGGTGGTTTCTGGATTTAAATTCTTCCAAACCGTGGTCACTATGAAGTAAATCGGCCTTGACCGACACAAAAAATACACGTATTTTTTAATTCGTACGGAAGTCGAAATCTGGACGAACAGATAAATGATGTGAGCTACAATCTTGAGCCCGATGACGTCATCTAGCGCGCTCGACTTCTTACGGATTTCATTCGTCTCCTGATTGGCAGTGAAGAAACGCGCAGCTGGCAGTTGGAAGCCTATCATAAACTACAGCTGTGATAAGAGACAGGCGAAGTGTTTTGCCCGTTGTGAGGTCCAATATATATATAGAGCTGATAAGAATAGACACAGAGCGACAGAATGTGCCCCCGCTGTCAGCAGTAAACTAAAGTTAGAAAGTGGTTAGTAGTCCCTACGATGGCTCACACCGAACAGACAGATAATAGCTTCGCGCCGGCATTAATTTACGCAGCAAGCCGTCGTCTTTCGCCGACGTTCTATTCACTTGGTGTTGGGCGTGTGCATGGACTCTGTCATTCTCTTGTGATACATATTCATGTAGGTTACTTCTGTCTCGAGTATCTCGTATCTTTATAGCTCAAGTCGTAAGAGTGTTGGACATCGTGATACATCCAAACCCGGCAATAAACGACATCGACGGTCGATATACGAACCGTAGTTCTTCTCACACCATCCATAAACACAGCCACAGACACATTCTAAACCTGGATTCTATCTCTTTGAGTACAAAGCTTCTATTTTATAATCCTTAGACGTTTCTCCTATTTTTAATCGCTTTAGAATCATTTCAGATGCCCATTAGTTGAATAAACGATATTCAGAAAAACAATTCAAAACAATAGAAAGACTCTACTAAAAGTTGTTGCAGAATATCACAAAAAAAGAATAAGAATGAAGGAAAAAAAACATACTTCATTCGTTGTCATCACCTTTCTCCAATTTAAAAGATGAATCCAAAACAAAGGGACCTTGCCTGTATGTTTAATAATGAGAGAATTTCAGAGATCAAAACTTATTCACTCACACAGAATACCATGGCAGATGTAAAATTATAGAAATCTAATGATATTTTTTTCAGTTTTTGAGCTATATTTGTGAGAATTACGATCATTTTTTTAGTAACAACTTTTTTACCGACAGATAAAACGACTCAAGCTCATTTCAGCTATTAACTAAACGGTGAAATAATTTTGTTTCATAAATGGATTTACAATGTAGCATTACCTGTTATCATCATTATTTTTCGTGTTGTGATATTTTAAAACTTCTAACCAGTATCATTACGTAAAATAAAATCATATGACATTAATATGTAACAGAAAACATGCACAATGACTGAGTTCTTTCATCGGTAACTCGCTGTTATAAATTAAACCCTTGAAATGCACTGGGAATGCCGCTTTTCTGCGTCTATTGACACTGTCTGGACGTCTACTCCATTCAATTTAGCCATTCTTGGTTTACAAATCGGCTAATAGGACTTCGTTTAGCGAAGTTTTGGCTTAACAATGTAACTACCTGATTATAAAATTGTTTCATTAAGCTTTTACTTATAACGCGGATTTATCAATAAACCATCATTTGATGGTAATGTTTTAAACCAGATAAGTGAGCTAAAAATCCTTCTCGAAGAAACAGCCAATTTTTGAACAGGCTAGGCTACTTGCAGATTAAAGACATAGCTTAGCGCTTTGGCTCGATCGGAAACTGTTGTCTTTTTTTTTTTTTTTTTTTTTTTTGTAACTGCTTTACGTCTCTTTTTAACATCGAGGTCTTTAGAGACGGGAAAGGATGGGGGGCAAGGATGGGTGCAAGGAATGGGAAGGAATTCGGCCATGGCCTTTTTTTTTTTTGAAGGAAGCATCCCAGCATTTGCCTGGAGTGATTTGGGGAAACCATGGAAAACCCAAATCTGGATGCCCGGACGGGGATTCGAACCGCCGTCCTCCCGAATGCGAGGCGAGAACTGTTGTCTTGTGAAGAGTTTTATCACATAACTTCAGTCTGTGAATTACAATGAACACAGTAGGGACACATGCCTAAAGAATCTCTTCTTCCCGATTTCACAATCATCTCTTGATGCATCGTGATATTACAGTTTGTTTTCCATAATAAATGTATTGTGCCTGTATCGTAATAAAAACTAAACAACTACTGGCCCACTCCGTTGGCTTATTTGTTTGCGGCACAGTGATGGTGTCCGACACTGGAGGGGGGTTAACTGGTTCAAAGTCCTGGTGGTAGAAAAAATTTCTCACCATCAGGACTTAGCCGACAAGGTAGGAGAGGTGATGGTGCACAATTCATAATCATTAAATTGTGCACCATAGTCCGCAGTTAAATCCCAAACATCTCCGCAGTGTTAATGGGGATTCGTCCGTCGATGAGGACGTTTAGCCTGGCGGGTGTACCGGTGTTTTTCGGAAGAGTAGGGCTGAATGGGCCGGCACCTGGGTTCACAGTTACCCTTCTTTCATCCATCATTCACAGCATAAAAAAACATTATAAACTGATCACACACACACACAATCACAGTCATCCAGCCTTAAGATCACTATCACACTGGAGAAGGCAATGGGAAACCATCCCAGTTCATCTTCCCTGACTTTTCCGTGGAAGGGTAAACATACCTCATGGTAAACACCTGTACTCGTGCAGGGGAAGACGTTTATAAGAAGCAGAAACAAAAACTCAATGAAGACAATGAACTGTTATAAGTCATACTGGAATTCTCATTAATATCGACTGAGTTGAACAAAACATAATCTGAATTCGAAGCTGATTAAGGAATCAGAAACCTTTGGAACTTACATCAAAAACAGAAATGCTGAAGGAAGTTTGCTCATCGCACAACTGTAGTTGGACCTCACGATAGGTGACAGCTCTATTAATCATCCTAGAACGATTCTAAGCTTGGAGATATTACAATGATCGACTTTGCGAATAACTGACAGGTATTTAAATTTAACACTGAATATTTATATTACTGGCAATAAGAAATTCCACAACATCATTTTCGTTAAAAATTAATTTTTACGTAGTACAAGAAGACCCTAGTTTTAATAGAATATAGGCAAATCTTTTTTTATCTGCATGCTCTTCATATCACAAATGATTAAAATACATTTTCTTCTGTTCGAAAAGTGAAAGCCCGATTAGTTATATACGTAAAACGCACAACTTTCGTCTCTGATATTTACTGCAACCATTGGGAAGAGCCAACTCTATAAATTGTATGACCTCTGAAATATTTTTACCGACTCTAGTTACACGATAACTGTCTTCTAGTACGCGCCACCACACACGAGCTTTATTAATTTTCTTTGTTTCGCTTGTCGCTTCGTATATTTATTTCATTTTTACTCGGCTTGCGACTACGTTTCACTGTTTGTCTTAAACTTACTGTGGGGCTTACCACACGAGCATAAAGATATGTCTTAAAGTCTCACTTTCACACACTACATCCCATTCACTATTTTGTAAATGTTGCTTTGTACGAAGTACTGGAGTTCTTACTAAATTTAGAGTTTTTTTTACTGTGACAGGGTGCTTATTTCAAACCACAATACCAAACCTGAAACAGCAGAACTGAAAATAAATTTTCCTGTTTCCCTTATGATTTCTTAGTTTTCCTTCGAACTTCACTGAGTTCTTCATAATCACTAGATACGTATCAGTTACTAAAGAGCATACTTTATAAGCTCTATTTGAATGTCATAAAGCGACGCAAGACATTCACGACGACCAAGCCAGCTATTGCAAAAATATTTTAATGGGCAAATGGTATTAATGCAGGTGGTGAACAATGGATTAAGAAAAGTGACGAGCCTGGTACAGAATGTTAGAGAGTATTTCAGCCAGCCAAAATCGTATATACAATTTCATCAGCAATATTGTTTTTCCAAACAGTGTGGACAGCAAAATACAAACCCAATACTTATTTTAAAGTCACTCATGCCCTACGGCCCTACGTACATTTGTTTTCTGTTTTCAAATCGTACTATTTGTGTTCAGAATGATAAGCTTTTTTGTGTGTGAAACATATAGTTTATGAGGCCCAGGAATGGGTAAAAAAATCTTCCATGGTCTAAATGAACCCACGTCCTCCTTAACATCAAGCCAAAGTACTCCTGCTCACTCATCAGGCTAGATTTTCAAGCATAGAAACGACTTTAATGATCCTTACGTCGACAGATCTTACGTCGATAAGAAAAATATTAGAACGATGTTCTCAATGAGTAATATTTGTTGCTTCTATGAAAGAGATAATTACCAGCACTATTTGATCCAGAATGAACAGGCATTACTATTGCTCATTTAATGATCTGTAAGTGTTGTATACGTCCTGTGTTGTGTTGGAGGAATTACTGTAACACTGGAGTAGGCTGTATGGAATCCCTGGTTCTAACTACCAGGTGGAAATATTGGAAAAATTCTTAGTTACAAGCCGTGAAGAAAATCAAGGCTTTGTGTGATCCGTATATATACAGAGACCAAATAATCATAGGATTTTTCCGAGATATTCTGCTTGATGCATAGTGCGTGTGCTGATTGAATAAAATGTTTGTAAATTGTTTGGAAGAAGTATGCTGTTAAATTGGAGGGCAGCATGACTCGTTTGGACCGGCTACAATGTGTGCCAGCAAGAGCAACAGGATCGCCGTTACAGTTCCCCAGACCAACGCCCTCGCAAGCTGGATCCGGGTTCAAAACTCGCCGGTTACTCAATCAAAATCAAAAACATTCTACCTTTCAACATTATGTTTTTGTTATTATATTATGCACAAGCTCTGTTCAGAAGTTAAATAATTCATTAATTGAATGCAGTTATTCCATCATCATCATCAAGCAGTTCCATCATTAATTGATGTTGCCTAATAGAGTTACAAGTTCAGGTAGAACTTATGCAGTCTTCTCCAGAAGGAACGACTATTGACGAAGACCAATATTAGATACAAAATAGTTGTTAATAGATACAAACCATTGTAATTATTTAATGATATAAATATTTACTCTCTGTACAAAATATTCACAACTTATTCATTGCTATTTGTTATTAAATATGAGAACCTACCCGTATTCCGTAATAAAGTGATAAGAATGCCAAGAAAAACCGCTATTAATTAAGATTTACATTCATCTGACCTTCCTATTATGCATTTCAGAAGTATTTTAAGACTAGGTGGGCCGTGCGAAAATTTCTCTAATGATATACGACGAATAAGGAAGTTGGTGAACTGTAATATGATGAAAGGAGAACCAGCTCATTAGTAGCAATTGTTTATTTGTCAACTGAAGCAGGTACGTAGCAAAACACAACGTCTGACCAAACAATTAGAAATGATGAAATGTTTCCCTCAAATAAACAAAAATATCCGAAAAGCTCCTTACTCTAGGAAACACACACAGTAATCAATAGCCCAGTTATATGTGGTGCTGCTATCTAGCGGACGCGATCTCTTCTTATCGACGCCAGCGCTGCATAGCAGCTTGACTCGGAACTATCGCATACCCGTGACCTTATTTGTTCAAAATTTTACAATTTACTGATTGATTTTCGAAAAATTACTTTCTTTATTAATGATGTTACCAAAACGGAGAACTTAATCTTTACATTAATACCTCATTTATCTTTTTTTGGTTAATTGTGAAGGGAGAAAGTTGGCTCGTCACAAAAAAAACACGTATTAAAAATAATATACATGGTGTATATAATCATGTTTCTATTTACCTATGAAGTAGCCTAAATAATATACATGATTAACGGTGTATATAATCTTGTTTCTATTTACCTATGAAGTAGCCTAAATTTGCAGAAAGTATCTCTGGCATTCCTAAAAAATACATACTTCTACTGAGCTGAACTATAATAATTTTCTGCTGCTTGTTTTCCTTGAAGAAACATTGTGGTGCAATTACTTCCATAAATAGTTCAAATATTTTAACTCGAGACACAAAATATACCTCCTCAACACAGTCTATGGGAAAGAAAATCGCATAGGACTATTTAATGGAGCGAGTAGTACGATATTCAGTATAAATGTAATACTGATCCCTCAGCATTTAAAAATTTCCAATAATCTCATTATCATCATCAGTGTTCTGCGCTAAGGCATGGATGTTTTCCATGCTCTCTTCCACAAGGAAAGTCATACCATGCACTACAAAGGAAATGTTAATGTAATACTGTCCCGTTACTTTCCACATATATTGGAGAGATGTTATGTTGCCATCTGTCTGCGAAACGTGTGACTATGTTCTGTGTGTGATAAATGTATTTTTGTTCGTGAAATGTGTGGTTATGAGGCGGAAATTGGTGGCCGTCCCAGCTTTCGCTTTGATAATTGTGGAAAACCGCCTACAACCTGCAGTCAGAACGGCAGATACGCGGAGACCAGGACTCAAACCCTGGTCCCCCGGTCCAGTGTGTGGCCCTTAACGCATGCAGCACCTCCGGCGAGACCTTTTTTCGTCGATGTCACGAGGAACCGAAATCCGGATGGCTGGATGGGGATTGGAACCCGCATCCTCCCGAACGCCAGGCCCGAGCGTTACCGTTAAGAAATATTTTCGGAGAACAAAACAAATACCGTCCCAATGACATATAGCTGTTGGTCGCTTTTCGTTGTATAACGAAGATTCGGGCCTGCCGATATTAATGACAAATACTTAACTCGTCAAATTAGTCCAACTGACCATTTATTCCCATGATAAGAATCGAAACTGGCCTGTATCAGAACAGTGAGAATCTATATGACGGAGTTTAGGCAGACCTCGAGCGCGCTTATTGTTGTCGTTAGCGTACAGCGAGGTTTTTAGTTACTGTTATGTCATGGTGATTCATTCATCCTCTGTTTGAGTAATGTCCCACTGCGACAACTACGATAAATATGATCGGATGAGAGGGATTGTCTCATGTGGGTTAAATACATATCATACTGTCACCGTCACAGAAGAGAGTAATTTAAGATCACTAACACAGTTCTCCAATTATTTATGATTTGTCGTTTGTTATCGTATCTTATTACGAATGATGCTTAATGTTTATCAAGGACAATACACTCACGACTCGTATTCTTTGAGTGTTTCTTTTCTTTCTTTGTCTCTCTCATTCCGAAGAGGCTTTGTACTATTTCCGAAACCAGTTTCTTTGGACTAGCATTAGCGACTTTATAATTTAGAATACCTCTTTTTTGAAGCTATGAAGTGATATTGATCAAATGTAATAGACACACCTCTTAACAACTCACAGTTGCTCATTTGATTTATATTTTTGGGACTGAGAATTACGACCAGGTTCGTAGATCACTGTAGGACCTCCTAATTACGTGATAAAAGAAATTGTTCAGTCAGAAATTTAGTTCCGCGTCCTTCTTAATAGGAATGAATTTTATGATACATAATTTTTAAACAAAAAAGTTGGATTATTTTAATTCTCTATATTATTATGGATCTCCTGGAGAATTTTTTCGAAAAGATAGAATTAATTTAATAACAAAAATCTTGATAACCTATTCATTTACGAAGTAAACAAGTAAACTCAAGTACATCGAATAGAGAAAAGGTAAAACTACACGTTACTCATCAATTATCTTATGTAGAAGACAGTTCTAACACTCTGAATACGACGTACATAGCAGACATACTGGGGATAATTATAACACTAACAAAGAAACAATTTATACAAAGAACAATCAAATCTTTCGCACATTGCGTTCACAATATCGATCTAAAAAGAAATATGTTTACAACATCCAATTAGATTTAAGCCAAAAACGAAAAATTTTCTACTTGATTAGTAACTTCATTCTATAAAATCTCTATATATATATATATATATATATACATATATATATATATATATATATATATTATTATTATTATTATTATTTTACGTTTCATTGACGGCTAAGAACATTAGAGGCTGGACGGGACTGGGGACAACGAACGGAAAGGAATTCGGCCATGATCTTTTTGAAGGAAGGATCCCGGCATTCGCCTGGAGTGATTTGGGGAAACCATGGAAAACCCAAATCTGGATACCCGGACGGGGATTCGAACCCGCGTCCTCCCGAATGCGAGGCCAGAACGTTAACCGTTCACCCAGCACGCTCGATCTGTAAAACCCACTATCACTGAAGTGGTTCGTGTTATATAATGTATTCAGTAACACTAATAATTTATGGAGCTGAGTTTCCTACTTACTAATTTCTTGTCAATTATTATTGACACAGTTAATCTTAAAAACTAATTCCACATCCTAAGACTAGGCTAGCGAGGAATCGAATAAAATTTCTATGTTTTATTTTACGGGGACTAACAACTATCTTTACTGAATACCTTCACGCTTCATATATGTTGTCGAAAGGAGATTTGCCGCTAAAGAGTCATTAATCAACATAAAACATCGGAAACAGATTCTAATGTGTCAAACCACTTTTTAATGACAGCGTAAAGTTCACTTGAAGAGGTTATGCCGTCGTTTATTTCTGAACGACGATTCTTACTTGTTAAGAAACAACGCAACAAATAACACCACTTATGTAAATCAAAGGCGTATAATAATCCTAATCACACACGTAATGATCCGGTCATGAAGCCGGAACACCCGCTATAAAGATACGTTATCGTTCGACGCACTCTTCAGTAATGATCGTTGAAACTTAAAAATGCCGTCAGTGGAAGCGTAAACAAGATCCGCCGCTTGGTTTATCTTACTGCAGCTCACAGATATGTCGAACTACCGTCCACGGAATGTCCCTGGACTGTGGCAGAGCTATGTTTTGGATTCCCGGGTTCGTGTTTCACATTCTCTGCCATAAACATTTCAAGCATTGTCTTCCCATTTTATCTCAATGAAAGGGAACTCTCAGGCATTATGCTCACTGTCATACTCGTTGGACCCTGGTTCGAACCGGGCGTCAGTCATCGACATTTCACCTGAGTTTTTTTTTTTTAACTGCTTAACGTCTCCTATAACAACTAGGTCTTTAGAGACGGGAAAGGATGGGGGGCAAGGAATGGGAAGGAATTCGGCCATGGCCTTTTGAAGGAAGCATCCCGGCATTCGCCTGGAGTAATTTGGGGAAACCATGGAAAACCCAAATCTGGATGCCCGGACGGGAATTCGAACCACCGTCCTCCCGAATGCGAGGCCAGAACGCTAGCCGTTACACCACCACGCTCGGTATTTCACCTGAGAACTGTGTCCATCCAACGATGGGAAAAAAGTGATGATTCATGTACCCAGTTCGTTAGTGCAATCATCACGAAAATACAATCCACAGAGCTTCAGAGCACGTAAGGTCTAGCTGCAGAAAACTGTCATTCACTTGTTTCGTTATGTCGCGTCTTCCGTTACATCTGTCTTTGAGGGATTTTTTTGGTGCCAGTTACGTTCTTCATAATTTCCGTCCGCCTGCAGGATTCTCGTTCACTGTGTGTATGTGTGTGTAGCAGGGTTTAACATTTAAAAAAGTGCTCGCGTCAGAGTATCACGGATTCATCACTAATTGAGGAGAACGAGTTGGTTGATTGATTAATTTCTGGCTTGCTTGTCAGCAAACACTTTCCAGTAACAGATGTTTCAAAATTATCGGTGCCTAGCAGAAGAGGTTTTAGGAGTTGATGAGTTTCGTGATGTTTAGTTGTTCTGAAAAGTAGCTGACCAATAATTTGATTGACATCCTAAACTATTCCGGGTACCCATCAAAGTGTTACCGTGTTTTTTATCTGACAGCGTTGCCATGGTTCAGTCAAACTGAGTGTGTGATGATGCGGGAGATTGCTTCCCCGACGCGCTAAGGCGCCACCCCCCTGGATCGGGAGTTTCACTGGGAGCAGGCTCGAATCCTGGTCCCCGCGTGCCGACCAACCAGATTGCGGTTTTTAGGAGGTTTCCCGCAATCACCTTGGCGAATGCTACAAAGATTCCCAATCTCCGCCTCAGAAAATACATATTTCACAAACAAAAATACACTTATCATAGAGAACACACGTTTGGCAGACAGATGACAACACAAATATTCCATAATTATGATAAACGCTCCACTTCTAAGAAATCTGGTTTGCTTCGGGTTTTACGCCTCGTTGACATCTAGATCATTGGAAACAGGAGTGTCTTGGGAAGGGGGAGGGGATGTAAAGAATTCGGTCATGGCTTTTGAAATAACCATCCCACCATTAGCCTGGCGTATTTAGGGAAACCATGGAAATCCGAAATCGGGATGCCCGGACGGGGATTTGAGCCCGCGTCATCCCGAATGCGAGGCAGGAGTGTTATCGCTCACTTGCTGGGCTCGGTCCTTTTGATTTACCACCTACCTGTGCAAACATGTAAATGGTACCGAGCGTGGTGGTGTAACGGTTAGCGTTCTAGCCTTGCATTCGGGAGGACGGCGGTTCGAATCCCCGTCCGGGCATCCAGATTTGGGTTGTCCATGGTTTCCCAAATCACTCCAGGCAATTGCCTGGATGCTTCCTTCACAAAGCCATGGCCGAATTCCTTCCCATTCCTTGCCCCCAATCCTTTCCCGTCTCTAACGACCTCGCTGTTAAGAGACGTTAAGCAGTTAAAAAAAAAATGTAGATGGTGTCTACCTAGTCCATTGTGGCTGTAAGGAGAGAGAAGAAAAGACTGTTCCGTTGGGAAAAGTCCTTCACGTGTAATTTTTCTTTTATGGAATGTGTACCGAGCTATTCTCGATGAGAGAATGGTGGTGACATTAAGACTGTTCTAGTAACGGGATTGCGAATTAGAATGCAGAACCTTAGAAGTATCAACGGTCTGGAAACATTTTCTACACATTTCGTCGACTGCTTTCTTCGGTAATTAATTAGTTAACAATTTACATTTCGATTAGCGGGAGCATATACATTATTAGTGAATGGTTGCTTCGTTTTCTTGTCTACCTAAAGGTATCAATGAAATAAGATTAGTAAAGAGAAACGGTACAGATGTGATACCGTTTCAAAAGCGATACTGGACAAGTATATTCAAAATGTTTTTCCTCGGCTTTTTCAAGGAATACTTGAAGACGCCAAGGTCAGTTTGATGTGATTTAAGAAACTTTTACCGACAAAAGCTCGACTATAGCCTAAGAAACAAGGCTCCCTGTCTTGTGGCATTATGTAACGGCTGCGGAGACTAAAATACGCCCACTTGTTTGTACACCCGGTGGCTCGCCACACGGATACAATTTATTGTACCCTGCGTCGACACAGCTCACAGCCGGAATTCCATGGATGTTTAGAATGCTTAAATTAATCGCAATTATTTTTGTGGGTGTTCGTGAGAAGTGACAGCAGTAGTGATAACTATCTCCCAGCTGAGGGCGAAACAAGCAGATATTCAGACGAGCATTCGAGGGCGGCTTCCGCACGAGCGAAGCACGCAAGCCCTGAGGCACTGAGCCAATTAGCTGCACCCCAGCCAAGCAGTGCTTTATCTGTGTCAATAAGTTTAATTTGTGTTCGGGTAGCATTACCAATGAGACAGCTATTGCTGCTAGCTAAATACTCACTTCTGTGTGTGGCATATCGGATAATATGGTTAGTGAGAAGTTTGAGAGCTTATCAGCACCTGTAATACAAAATTTTTAGCCTACCTGTTTCAGGACATAGTTAGATTGAAAAGATTTTTTTCCGGCTTTACGTCGAGATCATTAGAAGTGGAAAAGGACTGGAGACTAGGAAATACAAGGAATTCGGCCATTGCCTTTTGATGGAACCATCCCGCCATTAGTGTTTTTTTTTCTTTCCAGTAGCAGCATTTTATTTATTATTCTTCAATTGCTTCAGCACGTATAATGAGTTTGCCATTTGCTTTCCTTTTAGCAGAAAAGCATAAAGTTTTCCATAAATTAAATTCACAATTTAGATATGTTTATTGGAATGTTAATTTTTGATGTATTCGGTTTGATTAACATGTACTCTAACGCAGAAGATTGAGAAAACAAATAACCAAAATTACCTAATAAAAACAATATTAACAAAATCCAAACGGTGGAGTGTTTTCTCTATGTTTTAGCGTGATCTTTGGTGGGTATCTAGTAAAGGAGTGTTCATCTGGATGCAGAGTGATCTGTGGGGCCTACATGTTTTCGGTATGAACTAATTATCGTTTCTTATTCAGTTATCCTGTCACGTAGAGTCATAATATAACACACCACAGCGCAGATTTTAAGCTACACGGTAAACTTTGAAGCTGTGAAAGCCCATTCGAAATTCGTTTGGTAGTTTTTGGGCGATGCCTGGACAAGGGGACAGACAGACTGACACAGCCAGCTTACAGATATATAATAGCATAAAATATATTTGATGTAATCAGGTATTCCAGTCTAATAGAGCTACAATTTTCAAAAGCTGTTACTTGTTTGTTCTTTTTTTTTCATTCAGTCTTTACGGGTTTCTAACGGCGATGTTATTACTTTCGGGAGCAAAAAATGAGAATTAAATCGGTCATAGTCTTTTTTGAAAAAAACTATTTCAGTATTCACCTGAAACTACTGCGAGAAGTAATCGAAAACCGAAATCTGGATGGCTGGACCGAGAATCAAACATGGGTCCTTCAAGAGCCATGACGTTACCGCTCACCTACCACGTTCATTATGAAAACCACGAGAGTTCGACGATGGGATAAGAAGTGTCATTCCAATGATTCTTCGAGTTATTTTTATTCTCAGTTGCTGCGTATGAGAGTGTGTATTTCACAGGCCTTCTATTTTTACCGAAAATTGTAGGTGAGCGTTTGTATTCCCGAGAGTGCCTTTTGTGAAGACACGGGTTCGAATCCCAGTTGAAACGCTGGGGCAATTACTTAAAATTTTCTGTTTAGTGATGCGCTCCCGGCTATATTACACCGCACCAGATAAGAAGTAAGACCCTATGGAAAATAAATGAATAATAGAATATGTCTACATTTTTTTTTTCAGGGAACTGATGGAGCATGATTGGCCTCCAAAGAAAATTAGTGTTTCCGGCTGCGTTAAAGTGTAAACTCATAATTTTAATCAAACACCAAGGCTTAACCTAAATCATCACTGAGCTGAAGGAATGAAAACACTGAATTAAAAGAAATCACTCTGATTATGCCTTCTGTTTCCATGAATCTTTATTAACTGAAGTAACTTGAGTTAATTCCAAAACACAAGTGAACACAAGATTACTGAATGCAAGGCGTGAGACACAGCATTAAAAGTTATAGCTATGATACTTCCTAATACCGTATTGGCAATAGATGTTTGTAAACTCTGATTTTCCCATCCGCGTCTTATATCTGCAGTACTTGTCATTCTTTAGTATTAGGAGCTGTTCTTAACGAAGGTCAATAAGCACTGCTTTGGAAATCATTTATAACATAACCAGACATGACTGCAGTCGCTGAGAATTTTTCATGTTAATAATATGTCGGTGGAAATAAAACACCAGGTGGCAACGCTTTGGCCTCGCATTCTGCAAGACGCGGATTCCAGATGTGGGTTTTCCGTGGTTTCCCAAAATCACGCCTGACAAATGCCGGAATAGTTCCTTTAAAAGGCTATGGCAAAAAAGCTAGCCTACCTGTATAATTTTCTTGAAGCCGATGAGATGAACTGAAAGAAACAGCATTTAAGAAAATAATCGTCTCATACTTCATAAGCCAAAACACTTGTAATTTAAAAAAAAAACTATTAAGTTACTTATGATCCTGTACAAGGACGTACTCTTCACTCCAGTATAACATTTAACACCTGTATGGACATTTCCGTATACCACAGGCGAAGATAAGATACGTGCGTCTCTGAGCTACTGGACCTTTCATTAATAGAAAGGAACAAACACACCATGGAAAATCAAAACAAAAGTACGCAGGACCGGAAGGGAAGGAAAAGGCTGAGAAGAGCTCACCGCAACGAGGGCACTAATTCAATTTTATGACGCAGCCCGCCGGGGTAATGGTCTGTAATACATTGAATACGATATTATTTGTGTGCGTGTGTGCTAGGAATTATCTCCGCGCCATCGGGCAGGGCTTCCCAATATAGAAACAGGACAGGTAGTGTCTTACATTAATATCTTCCGACAGATCAGCTTTCAGATATTTCGCACTCCTAAAAACCGGATTTGTAACTATTCATTCATGTATCTATCTGAAATAAATTTTTAAGCACTATGATTACGCATCCGGTAATTCTTGCCTCCTTCGATGGGTTACATGGAGCGGACCCGAATATCGTACAGTTGTAATCAAAACTCTCGGTGAAATCGTCACAAGGATTGCAATTCGCCTGTAGGTGCGCATACCGCTGAGCTTCCGCATACCCCTGCTAGACGGATAGAGTTTATCTAAAACCATTAAAGGCGACCTATCTATGAATATCTTCCTCGTAAACAGGATCACATTTAATTTGCAATATTTCTAACATAAATCTCAAACTGTGTAAAACAGAGCCACTCATGTTGAATTGAATATTAGTTTTTCCTTAGTGCGTGCATGACGTATGTGTGAACCATTCTCACCTTAGCTGGTAATGATTACACAATATGGGTTACAGTGATATGATATACCGAAAGATGCAATTCACCTTCCGGAAAGTTGCCTTTTATTTGACAGCTGTATATAAATCATTGACGACTCAATTATGAGGAAATTATTCTCACTTGCCCTTCAGAAAGTACTATGATCGTTGAAATAAAAGATCTGTAAAGTTTAAATGTTGGTAGATAACATGAAATACACAAAGAAACTTAATAAATGTTACTTTCAGAAAGACTACATCCATTGTAACACCACTCTAAGAAAAGTTTAGGCTCTACACAATTAAGTGCAAAATATAATCAAGATACGTTAGATTATAGCATTCAACCTTAATAAGATAACAATTGTTTCAGAAGTTACATGATCCCAACTTCCCTTTACCTGAATTTCTGTCTATCTTATCAGAGGACAGAATGCTCTTTCGGTACCCTAAAAATCATCACAAGTTAATAAGTAATTAATAATAAGGGCTGCTATGCAGCGGAATGTTCTTACTCAAATATTTTCAAGCTAGGGCAGTAATTTTAGACTTGTTTTCTAATTCACAACCTTTCTTTCATGGTTTAAAAACTTTAAGCTCCTTATAACAGCAGTTATACCGTGTTCACCCTCAGCTGGCAGTTCAAGGTCATGTTCTCCTTGCCCCGCTCCTCACATCTTCATCCCCTCTCGTTGCCTAGTTCTCCGAGCAGACCGCTTTCTCCAAGTAGGTGAGTGGCAAATTTGTCAGCGGTCACTGTTTCCCCTTCGGATATAGAGATAAGGGCAGAGGAGTGGGCACAGAGCACACTGACCTTGAACCGCCTCTGTTAACTGAATGCTCTATAATATATCTAAATACTATGGACTGTGTCGTTAATTTTGGGACATTCCTAATATCAAATAACAGTACATTTATTTTCTCTTGCAGTATTCTGCTAGCGTAAGTTTTCAAATTCAACTGTGATTAGTCTCTTTAATGGTTTATTAGTGTTTAGTGCAAAACTTACAGTAAACCTTTGTGGCTTAAGCAGGAAGCAAGACGCAAGCTGTTTGATATTACCAAATGTAAACACTGTCCTCTGTTTCCGTAGCAATATTCCAACGAGTCTTTCGAGAACCATGAGATAAATCACACCGAACCTGAAAGGTGAGATTGCTGTTTGGGCCTGGCATTTGCCAGGAGGCAGATTCGATCCTTCTGGTCCGGCAATTCCAGGACGGCATGGTTACATCATCATAAAAATGGCGGTGGCTGATTTCCTTCCCGTTTCTGACCCACCAATTTCTGTCGCTTGACACTAAATCGTCGTCAGTCGGCTGTAAAACTGTAATTAATAAAAGATAAGTAACCTATGTAGAATTTTTTTTATTTTTCTGTCCGCCACAAATTTCGAATTCTCTCATTTTTCTTTAGATAAGTGTGTATGCTAGTACATGGTGAAGCCGAAAATTGTTTTTCTTTTCCACTTTAAGATCTGAAATTCAGTAAATCTGTGTTGAAAGTATAGAAATGAGTGCCAACATAATGCTTAGTTCAACAGAGGATTAAAAGAGGTTGAGTGAATTATTCAAATTTGGAAGAGTTATTAGGCACGGCAAGTGAATAGGCAGATAGACTTTCAGAATCTCTAAAATCTTAGTGCTGTTTCATCACACACAGGGAGAAAAGACAAGTGGGGCGAAAACATGTGAGCTTTTTGTGAAAAATCATTAATGCAGATCTCCGAATCGTAATTTCTCCGAGTAAAAGTTGGTGAAACTGGCAGTAAGCCAAATAGCGTCCTCGGGCTACCCGAATTCAGAAGAGAAAGGGGTGACTTGGAAATTTAAGTCATTGCGATGGATGCGTCAGGCTAACCTCAAAAGGATGCAGTTCTAAGTGTCACTTTTAACAAAAAAATGTCGGCCATGCCAGATCTCGCCCTTGCGTAAGAGAACGTCAGATATAGGCAAGTGTTAAAACTGAGAATACAACAAATTGCTAAGGACTGTTCCATAAGTCTGGTGGAGGGTGAGCGAGCACAAAAAATACAACCCCTGGGTCCGCCGTAAAACACAGCGGGCTGCGCTCAGGGGTTATAACGTTTGTATTATCACCGGCGGAGATGCCAGGCCCAGATGAGTATAATTCTACGCCACACTTCCACTTAATTATGTCTCTCGCTTTATTTGGTGTACAGACATTGCCATTCACCGCAGAAAACTAAACATTAACACCGATAATTTTTCACAGCTGCTTCTTAATACGTTTTCTTTCATTTTAATTGTTTTAATTCGATCAAAAGGCTGAAGAGCAATGTCTTAAAACTTTAAATGAAGTAAAACGTTCGAGTATGAAGTTGCTACATGAGCTGCGCACCTACGTTTAAGGAAATACATTTTCATCAGCTTACTGCAATCCAAAATGTATCGTGCAGAGGTTTTTATTTCGTTCCACATTCATTCTCACATTACGTTACTATATGTCAAAAGGAGTGATGGTTCCGACCTTTTTTAAGATCTTACCAGGCTGTTTATATTCATATTCAAAGGTTAACTCGTAACAGTGTTGAATAATATGTCATCATTAAGACGCATAATTTAATTTGCACATCACATTCTGTCTTCTAAGAACCGCGGGCCAATTTCAATGCTTCGTCCTTTTCTGTACCTCCTTCTTTTTTCAGTATTTCTTCATCTTCCCACTATGTATTTTTGCCTCTCTTCGGAGCATTTCGATCCTGTTTCATTTTTGTTCCTGCCCCGAAATCCTTACATTTTTAACATTTCGTTTTTATTATTATTAAATAGCTCTCTATCTTTTACTTATTCCTTATATTGTTTCAATCTGAATCTTTCTTAGCTTCCTAAATCTAGGTTTTTGTTGATTCCTTATGTCAAAGATATTTGAAGATACGTTTGGTTAAGCTGTTTTCACCCATTTTCATCCTATTTTTCGATATGTTTCTTCTTATTATTATTATTACGAAAATTGTGTTAAGGTCTTTTAATGTACGTTTAGTGTTCAGAGCCTTTCAATAACTTATCCAGGACTCTTAACTACAGCGGAAAATTATCACACTCACAAGTTTTTTGTGCAAATTAAAGAACAATGAGGGACTGGAAGAAAATCGGTAATGGCCAATAGTAAGCAGCCATTATAGCGTTTACATGGAGTGATTCATGAGATTATGGAATACCAAAATTTGGAAGCCCATGCGTGGATTCGAACACGGTTTCTTTCGAATGATAAACTGGACGTCGCCAATCACCTAACAGATTCGATAGTCAATCGGCCTTCACAACTATTCTGGCTGCTGCTTATCCTTAGTTTACGGGACGACATATTACATTATTTTTCTGCAGTCAATAGTGAGAAACATTGAAATTTAACGATAAATATAATCGTTAATATCACAGAATTTTTCTGATTAGAATAAAACGCTAATCGTAATTTAAATGTGAAGGTAATTCTGAAATAGAAAATTCAGAATCAGAATTAATAGTATTGGTCAAAAGTCATATAAGTAACTGATTTCAATGTCATTGTATAAATCACGTATCCTGAAGTAATAATTGTTTAAGCTGCTAAGGGTTTTCCATTTATTGTTGAATCAAGATCGTTTTTGCATTTAGTCATGCTCCCCCCACCCTTAAAAGTGACAAGCTTGGATGACAATACGTTGAGCGTGTTCCCACACCTAGAATTACATATATGCATATTAAAATATACGAAATTTTTAATTAAACTTTGATATCATTAGTGACAGTAAAAATTCGGTATTTGTGACTGTATTCCATTCCGGATGTACAGAATCAGCTAACAACTGTTACTGCATGCTGACAGTAATGTATACTGACAAAGCTCAGTTCGGTTCACACATTCAGATCATCAGATAGAGATATTCCCGTTGAAAACTGCCACTTAATTTGGAACCACTGTTAGGCCGTCGACTTTATTGAGAGGGTCGTCTTACAGATGTTACTGCTGGTGCCTAAACACGCCTTAAAATACAGTCAAGTGCTCTTTGTCACTTAACAAGGGACCAATTCCATGTCCCCTACACAGACACTGCGAGTACTAGCATGCACTTCTCTTCACGCTTTGTAACTCTTTTTCCCAGAGTACAAGCTGAAGAAAGTTTACGTTTACAACTCTCTGAGAAACGTCGTGAAGGTCAAATTCGCATGTCAGTGTCTAGAACAGATTAATCTGTCCAATGCTACATACTCTTTTTCTTTAATAAAGCATGTTTGTCAGAACACTTTCAGCTTTTTGTTTATTGTTTTTTGTCTTTTTTGCCGGCAAAGTATTTCGTTTGCGTGCGCTGATAAAAACGTCTGAAGCTGAGGAAATGTTTCGACCCGAGTTTAGTTGAGCTGTGAGGTAGGGCGTTGAAGCGGCACCAGGCTCTGTATATAGATCATCTAACCTGTCTGTAGGCCAGATACCAATCTCCAGCTTAGGTAGTTTTCAGAAACTATGCGCCCTCTTCTGAGATAAGAAATACACGTTATTGAAACATGGCATAAATAATGATCATTATCTTACGTCATTCTGAGTGTGCTTGAGTTTTACCAAAGAAAAAGAGGGAGGTGTGGACCGAAGGATAGAAAGGGTTGCCGCCAAAATAAAACCAAATAAATTCTCATCAAATGTAATTTCCCCGCAGGGGCAGGAAGCAGTCGGTATATATACCCACTTGCTACTAGACCTTTCTACCATATCTCTCCGCGTGTTATTAGATGAAAGTGTTCGTACACGTACAGCAGAAATTAGAGTGTAATATTAGACAAAGTAAGAGACCTCTAAATTGGTTGCTAGCCATTCTTCCACAGTTGCTTGTTATATATTTGTAAAATAAAACAAGAAAATTATTACAAGATACAAAAAAACATACCAGAGCTATAATATGTACAAACCACTCAACATTTGCCGAACACTTATTTGACCACAATCATCGAGCCACCAAAATACAGACCGATATGAAAATAAATAATCACAAAAAACATCTGCCAGTAAAGTTACAATATTCACAAAGCCATCGCATTGAGGTAAACAGTGCTTAATGAATTCACTAATTTAACAAATGAAACACTGTTCAAAACATTAAATAATAACCATGACAAATGAAGATAAAAAAACACATGCACAACAGTAAATCGCAACAACTGACATCACTACACAAAGAGATATTTTAATAAACACAGACATTATAATACACGCAAAAACATGAAGTTGGCACCACAGTGTTCGTAAATAAACAACATGGTACTAGATGTGTACAATCAAACGAGATTAAAAGTTTGACCAATTCAAAAACACTAAAATAGAGACGTTGACAAAATAAAAGGAGCAATGTTGAACCACAGCAATATATGGGGTTCTACTACAGTGCAAAAGAGCTGTTCCCGACCAACATGTAATTTTTATTTTTTTTATTTTTTTATGGCTTTTGGCAGCTGAGGCCATACAGCCAGCTCAATGTGTTATATTAAAGCTTCCAGTGAATCAGTTAAATCCAGTGTTTATATAGTCTTCAAAGTGCGGACGCCACAGGACGGACAGGACACACACACAGACACACAACACTTAACATCCATGCCCGCGGCCGGATTCGAACCGGCGACCTTCGGCACGTGGAGCTAGCACTCTAGCCCCTACGCTACCGAGGCCGGCTGACCAACATGTAATTGTTTCTTACAAAACATATATGTAGATTGTACTTTGTTAATAGTTATTTATGTCTACAAAACAGTTGTTACCAGACAGTGTTTTCATTTACAGATATTTAAGAGACTTCTCGTTCAAAAGTGTATTGAACCTTACTAAGTAATTAAAAGAACAATACATTCTAGGTGTAATAATTATGGATTAATTGTGTCACAATAATGCTCACGTTTCTCTGGAAGTGCTTACATGCTTCCAACTGTATATGCCACGGTTAATGATTAATCACTGATGAACCCAAGACGGAGGTTGCCGTGAAATAAGGACACAAAAAAAACCTTCCCATTCATTTGGTACAGAACTACAAAAAATTTAAATTATCAGAATTTTATTATTTAAAAAACAATACTCTACCTTTACCTGACATCCAGATTCAACAACTTAGTTCTGCCCAACTTTTCAATTGGATGTGTTGACGATATGTAGGATACCTTTTGCAGCTTACTTTTAGTGATACAGGTGCTGATGCCAAGTTGTCGACAGATCCTAAATTCCTAATAAATGATTACTGGTTAAGATTCCTTTATTACGGTACTGGAAATCATCTTTATCTAAATAATTACCATTAGACAATATGGTTTCTAGGAAGTGACAATAACTAAAACGCATTTCTGGTTCATACTGCTGAGATAAAATGATTTATAGTAATCTTTTTGACGCCAGGAAATGCTAACAATGAACTGCATTTAGACGTGAGTTGATTTCGAAAAGCAGATTTTTTTCATCGATATCTATATAAATGCCGGAAAGATGGAGTCATTGATTAAAAATATAATGATAACACTCAAAAATATATTACGTAAATTACTTCATTAATGCTAATTTCTAAAAAAAATAAAAATAGTGAAATCAATTTGGAAATATATGTTCAACTTTTTGCCACAACTTGGATCGATTGCCTCAGTACCATACTAATAAAATTAAACGTATATGAAATATTGTATTAGCCTTGTAGAAAGAGTTATGATTATTTTGTGGACTATGCTGTGAAAAGTCTCTTAAACTAGTTAAAGTGTTAAGTTTCTTACAATAAATTATGATAGGGCCACTACTTGCCTTCATAAATTACCTCATGAACAAACTACATGAGAGCTTAAGATACTTCGTAAGTAAGTAAAAATAACAAAAAATAATCGACAGCTTCAGGAGTGATGGCAGTGTTTGTCTCGATTCCTTACAGGTTTTCGGTATCGCAAGTCAGTTCAATCGGAAATTCAGTGCAGTTTGGTAGGCTGATTTCTAGGAAACTTTAGAAAACTGAAATATAGATGATCCCGCTGAAAGTTTGGCTCAAGTCTTCAAGGAATTGAGTCCAATGACATAGTGAGTGTATAACCTCGCTAGGTAAGAGGTTCAGCACGACCTTGGCGTTGTTTAAAATTCGTGCTCATCCAGACAACTTAAACACACGTTTCAAGACTAGCAAAGTAAAAAAAAAAACTTTGGGCTAGGTGCTTAATAACTTGGACCGGGAACCTCATGACGGCGGTTACGCTCAGGCCTCGCGTTTAGGAGGACGCAGGTTGCAAACCCCTTCCAGCCATCAAGATTTCGGTTTTCCATGATTATTTTTTTTTTAAACTAGAGACATGCCAATGCCCAAAAAATATAACACAAATATTCCGCGAATAGTGTGCAGGTAGTTTTTATTACAAAAGGTATTTATACCTCGCAACCATGTAAATGAAAAGATAGATTTTGGGCAGAAGTGAACTTTTCTACATTCGATTATTCCGTTCAAGAGAGGGAATGAATGAGGAATGAGACAAGATTTGGATTCCATGTCCTGCTCTGCCCATCTACAATTTTCTGAAATCATTTCAGACGAATAGGGATACAGTTCTCTAAATAAGCACCTGGCCGTGCCTTCCTCAACGAATCTCTTCGAACGACGAGGTATGCCGGATGGAATGCATCCTCCATCACACATTCATAGGCATTAATAATAACGGTTACGTGACGTAATATGGTTGACAAAATACGTCAGTGAAAGAATAGCAACAGTAGATGACACCAGTATAGTAATTCATATTAGGGAGAACGAAAATTGTTTACCTAACGAACTCGAAGAGTTTACGGAAGAGTGCTGACTCTATAGGACTATTGAGAAGGACCAGGATCAAATCATGGTTTCATATTTGACGAGTAGTTGAAGTATTAACACGCTTAGTACCACTAGTGGGTTTGAATTTTGCTACTGTCAATAGTTCTTTTGTTAAGAGGGAGGAAGAAGTGTTATACCGCATCCAGAAATTTACTCGTGGTTCTACGCTAACAGCACAAGGAAACGATTGTAGAATTTAGGTACCTGGTTACCACTGGATATTAAAAATGTGCAGAGTAACCTTCGTAAAAACAAAGTATCATGAATTTCAGATTATTAGTTATGTATTTAAGACTGTGAGCCTCAATGATACACGATGGTCAATATTTATGATTTATGATCGAATGTAATTTCAGTTAAAACTACATATCCATTAAATTGTGCACAAACAAGTGTTTAGCTTGAATGGGTTGATGTTTCGAGTTTTGGTCGGTATTTTTAACTCACTGTGGTGTTAGCGACATATTGTCTGCTTTCTACTTGTTATAATTACACACCCAACTTTCACAAATATTTACTAATTCTACGCTTAGCTGCCAGTTTAACGTAATTGTCCAAATGTTTTTATTCATTCAAAAGAAGTCTTCATTTTTAAAATATCTTTAGAAACGGTGCTTTTTTTCTTATAGATATTCCTCTAATGCATTTAACTGCTTTTTCTAACATGAAATTGCATCGCGGGACTTTAAATTTCTGTAGAAGAGCTAGAACTCCTTTGTACTTGCTGCAAAACATTTATCACCCTAAAATGGTTCTAATACGTGGCATTTGAAAGTGAAAGCTTAATGTTAATGCCTTGGCTTTTACTTTTGAAGAAACATCCAGTTACCCCACCATCTAACGTATCTTCGTCGGGATCGTCCGACCCTCCATTTGCCGTTGGGGTGAGTTTGCACACGTCTCACGTGTTTACCAGTGCTGTTGTGCTAATTGCACATGCTCAACCTTGGTGATGAAGACGGCGTCTGGCGCAGAGCCAGACTCGGCCAGACGTAGGGTCGCTGACCACTTCAGAAATACACGCTCTCATTCACAAGCGACCTTAACAAAACCAGCCTTCTCATTGACACCATCAAGCGAGGTCAGATGTCACCTGGAGTCGATTCTCACGGCCGGAAAGGCAGGCGTTGTGTCTACGAATTGGATCAAGGATTATTTTCTCCTCAGTCACTGGAATAGCCTGGTTTAAGCCTTCATCTCTTCTTATATTGTACTGATACAAATTGAATTATCAATAAATATCGTATGAGCGAATAATAGCTGGATTTCGACTCACTCATTTTGGGCACGTGATGTTATAAAACTCACTTCAGAAAGCAATGATGGTTCAAATGGTCAGTCGAACAAAAAGGTAAGACCCTCAAAGAAGCAGATGGCTTAACCTTAGATATAGTAAAACAGTTTTTTCCCCATGCTCAATGTCATCAAAGATGTCAAAATTTACTATTGGTGTTAAGATTCAGTTTCTTACTTTCCAATACGATATTTTTTTTTATTACTTCGCTAGAATAATCACTGTACATAGCTTCCTATCGTTCATTTTATAATTCCTATCTGTTCGATTTCTGGCTATCTTACTCGTGCTGCTACTTCGGAGGAAATAATTTTTAAACATAGTAGGTTTAGAGCTTAAAGAACCACACAACTAAACATTATTAACTGATTAGCTGTTACCCGAAGCTTCCTATTTGTGGACTTAGAATTTTATTGATAGAAATGGATATAGAAAGCTTAAGTTACATAAAAAGTGATCCAGAAAGCAAGGAGTCGGTACAATATAATAGGGAACCCTTTACCATACGATTCTACCACTGAATCTGTCTCTTGAAGACTACCGATTTGCAAAACATCTAGGTAAAAAAAAAGTCAAATCCACATATATATATATAATAAGTTGTCTCTAGACATAAAATTTATGAACACAAACTGACTGCGAGAGGAAAAAAGCCTGACCGATATAACATTACAGAGATTGGCACCCGCTATCCGGCTGTTTGTCACAGTTCGGTTGTCTCAATTTCATGACAAAATATGCTATTTATCCCGACAAAAGTATCCTATGTCCATCCTAATGATGCATAGTATTTCTTTGTCGAATTTCATCTAGAGCGATTTATCCGTTTAGTCGTCAAAACGTAACAAACAGACAGAGAAACAGAGTATATTAGTGAATATTATAGTCATTGTAAGTACTGCAAATTCAAAATTTGATCAAGAAGATTTGAACTTAGTCCTAACATGTTATTAGGATGCTGAAGAAGATCTTCTAGTGGTTAGAGTGACAGCATTGCGCAGGTGAGTAGGAATGCGGGAGGCTTCCTGCCAATACAATGCTGGCCAGACGGGGCAGAAATAGCGACGCGCCTCTGTCTAGGCAACCATCACAACACGATTATCTTACCAATCTTTATGATCCTTAAGTTCCAACCAGCTGTCACTATCATAAATTTATGCATAACTGGCTTTGTTTTGCGTCTGACGAAAGGGTTTCTAGTGTTTGTAATATCATGTTTGAAACCGTAAGTTACTGTTTACATCATCAAAAATATATGCTTTAATAAATAATGCCTACGCAGCGTTCATTTTTGTTTGTGCAGTGTATTGTAAGACGGGGAAGTTAAAAAATAAACATGCACTAAATACTCACTCCTGAGCACCGTATTTTTTCGTGCTCCCTCTATCACGGACCAATTTATCCCTTAATATGTTGGGTATATACAAGCTACTAAAAATTAGCTTAAACAGTTTCCTTTTAATATTTAGACTCTTTAATAATCATGCAGATTAGTCATTAGCTGACCGTTCTATTTACTACTGTATTCTCGAAATATTCAATGAATTTACTCAGGAAAAAGCATAATTGTTATGTCTTGTTAGAAAATGTTTTCAACCAATTTATTTTTGATTCTCTTATCACTTTATATGCCTGACTACTAATATTTTTGTTACAAAAATGTATCCTGCATATACTCCTCCTAGTTTCTAAGTTGAGCATTCAAGAAATTCCCAAGGTGAAATAGGCCGATAGAGAATTTAAGGTGGAGCTAGTAATGTGTTGGGCGTAACGCCTGAACAGGGGAGCAGTTAATAACATCAAACAGCAACACACTAATAAAATGCATGCGAACGCTGCGGTGGAAACGTTATTTGTGGCCGGCAAGCTAAACACGTAACATAGGAGTGGAAGACTTCTGTAATTTGTGAGTCCCTTTAGTCCTACTAACACAGTACGTGGTCTGACCTTTGCCAAGGCCACTATCCTTCTTTTAATAGAAACAGTTAAACACACAACGGGCTGTTTAGATCGGTGTCGTATTTCGAGCTTCGCGGGGGATACCAATCTCATTCTTCCAGCATCACAAATTTTTAGTTAT
The DNA here is from genome assembly GCA_031002005.1 of Vandiemenella viatica. Taxonomy (NCBI): domain Eukaryota; kingdom Metazoa; phylum Arthropoda; class Insecta; order Orthoptera; family Morabidae; genus Vandiemenella; species Vandiemenella viatica. The sequence goes on from JARYHS010007288.1 coordinate 89,529, forward strand.
GTTGTTTCATACATATTAGTAAGATGTATTCAACTGATGTTAGCTATTGCGGGCAAATAAAAGTATCTACCTGTTTTTGTTTTTGCATGAATTTATGGAAGCAACCGAACATCAAACAACTGAAATGAAGAGCCAAGACAAGTAGGTGAAACCTTCTCAGGAGTGTATCATGATTTTTCACAAATAAGTAAATATTAGTTATTTGCCTTTACAGGAGACCAAACATAGGACTACAGTCTTAAATTATGAATCCACATTAAACCTGCATTTGGCTTGAATTTGCTTTTGGATGTGAACACATCCGTGCTACATCAGGGTTGTTAGCCCTACAGGGACCTACAGTTTAACGTGGAAACCGAGCCACGGAAGCGTTCTGGCGTACTTCACATTACACAGCAAGCTGTGCCAAAGGTGAAGGTCCGGTTAAGGGTTTATGAAAATCCCCGCCGAGACATTGATTCGAACAGTCCGACGCCTTAACCGCTGAGCTGCTTTTATATATATATATATATATATATATATATATATATATATATTGTCTCAGGCATCCCGGCTTTAGCCTGGAGTAATTTCGGGAAACCATGGAAAATCGAAATATCAGGATGGCAAGACAGGGATTCGAACCCGCGTCCTCCCGAATGCGAGGCCAGATCGTTACCACTTACCCACCACGCTCGGTTTGAGCGTCAACTCCACCGTCCCAGAGATTCTTTGCTTGGGTTGAGGGGACAAACGCATCGTGTCCTTGATGTGCCTTCGCAAAAACAATCTATCATCTTGTAATAGTCAACATTTTGCTAACACAGTATCACGGGCAGCGTTCCTTTAACTCCCATAAATATGAAATAACTTTCTTTTTCTTCACTAATCGAGTAGTTACCGTTTTCATGAGTAAACTAATTTATTTTGCTTATTTTCTCTCCTTAATGTCATATTGAATAATATTCTGGGGCAATTCTACTCAGTGTTCAGAGCCCAAAAGCGACTAATAAGAATTATGTGTGGGGTCAGCAGTATAACTTCATCTAGACTGTCATATAACCTAAATTTTGTTAATAAATTATCAAAATTAGTTTAAAGAGTTGTTCTCTTTTTTGTAGTTACAAGACTACCGACATTAACGGAAACAACTGTAATATCGTAATATGAAGGAGCAAATCCCCTTATAGTTACTTTATCGATTATAATCAAGCTACATGTGTGCGCGGTGGAAAGTTTTAGGTCAACCGTGCTTGTAGAAATCAGATTGAACTTAAAGAGCACCAACAGCCGGGAAAATTGAGACATTATGATGATCCGGAGTTATTGGTCGTGGGAGCCACTAACAGCCACCACTTCTTCCCAAATAACAGACCATTCTGTTCCTCGAGGTTACGCATTGGTCACGCTTGCTTGGAATATCTTCCCCCGGCCGGCGCGTGAAAGTATTACAGGTCTTCTCTCGTGTGTATAAAGCTGTTTCGCCTCCAGGCCATGAGCGCATTCTTTGTCGACGAGTTTATTTGAACGCCTGTCGAGACGCGCGGATGTGGCAACTACTAGCGTGTCAGTCCTGGTACAAACCTCTTTACTAATTTCTGTCGACTCACTACTGTAACAGCGAGAATAAAAGTAGAGGAATAATCTAACACTCACGGTGACTGAAGGTTTGTATGATGCCGTTCTCTATATTAAACCAGTAGTCTCTTCCATTCCCTTTTTTCCCCAAAGGCACTTAAGGTCTTGATGAAACGAATGGCTTGAGCAAGTTTTATACTAATTCTTGTAAAATTGTTCTGTTTCTTCAAACTTGTATTTTTATGGTGGCGAGACGTGAACTGTCAAAAAGTTTTTCAGCACACTCCTTATTTTATGACCAAATCGTATAACATTTAATTTAAAATGGGATATGCGATATTAGTTACTCAGACAGTAAGAGAGCGTCCATAAACTACGTGGCTCTGACTAGGGAAGGGGATGGGTTGGCTAGAAAGCTACACTGGGTTACGTGAGGGGGAAAGGGGGGGTTCACAGGATGACAAAATGGAGTTACGTAGTTTATGGACGCTCCCTAACTGGTAATAAGTTCCTGACATTGTAGCAGTGATCTGTTGATTATAAGCTGACGTTGTTTATTGAAACAACAAACCTCATAACGAAAGCATTGTAATAACGCTTTAATACTGTCATTTTCTCATCCGGTAATAGTATTCAGTCATATATATCACTGAATGGATGGTGGCTCAGTGTTTAAGGCGTCTGATTGGAGAGTGAAATTTCCCGGTTCAAATCACAATCTCGCCTGGTATTTTCAACCCAGCCTCTGACACAGCTTCTTGTGTAATGTGAAATGCGCGAGGATGATTTCGTGGTTCAGTTTCCACTTAAAACTGTAGGTACCCTATACCCGGTAGGATTACTGGATTAGGTTAAGGCAGCTACGATAGGGGCGGATTGCGCAGCCAGTGAAAACTCTTTCACCAGACCATTACGACCACACAAACTTTCATCACCTATTTCTATTACTTAACAGCTCTCACTTTTTTAAAAAAAAAAAAAGTTTTTAAAGACTGACAGTATTTAGAATTTGAATTGACAAATTATTTAGCTCTCACAGAATAATTAACTATACAAAATAGATCACGAAATGACCAGAAGTACTACCTCTTCAAACTGGCTGATGGAGACCGGTTACACAGATAAAAAAAATTTCAAATGTTGTCAGAAAATTAGATTGTCTATCGCTGCAGTGGAAAAATTCTTTACAACTTGTTTCCATGTGACATATTCCGCAAAAAAGTCAGGTTTGTGTTTACTGTTTATGGATAACTTCTGCTATGACTCTTGTTTCGATTTGTTGTTAATTAAAATATGTCCTTTCTTATATGGTGTCTTTCTTTTTTTGGAAAACATCTTACAGTTCAATACACTATATTTATACATCAACGACATTAATAACAGAAAGAAACCAGAAGAATAAAAAATGGCATGTATTTGAAGAGAACGATGAGAAAAATTTACTAATTAATTGGATATGTGTATGATATGATTATGGCATCTCACGAAGATAACAAATCGTTGACTGCATACGATTTAAATGGTCACATCGTAAAAATACGTGGAGCACTTTAACGTCTGAAGCGACCTCCTTTAACGCGATCAATAAACTACTTTTTATGCTTGTTCTGAGAAGAGAAGACAAAAGAATCTGTGCAATCCTTAAAGCTGGACAATGAATGTTGATCGGCACGCTGTAGGCAGTACGAAGCCTCCAATCAGGACCCAACTCCTTAACGGCTTCCTAAATCAGCGGCCACTAACGAGAGGACCCCGTAACAAGTCTCCATTCTTACAAATTGTCATTCGTCCTCGGGTTAGGGAACAGGCGAATTTTCCACACAAAACTGTCGTTGCTTGTTATTTTTAATCACAATCAGATTAATCCATCACTGAAGGTTATCCCTGTAGTCGAACAACTACAGAAGAGCGTTTTATAACCGAGGTGAAAAATGTGAAATTTGACGCACAAAGCCATTTTGTTCTTTAAGTTTAATCCCTTTTACGTAGCTCTTCATTATACATTAAATTCTTTTTTGGACTGTGCGTGGTGGGTGAGCGGTAACGCACTGGCCTCGCATTCTGAAGGACGCGGGCTCGAATCCAGATTTGTTTTTCCATGGTTTCCCAAATCACTGCAGGATAGTGCCGGGATAGTTCCATCAAAAGGGCCATAGCCGAATCCCTAACGTTCCTTGCCCACAGTCCTTTCCCTCTTCTAAAGACCTGGAAGTCGACGAGATGTAAAGCAAGAAAAATAAAGAAAATAGGGATCACTTTATTTTGTAAGCAACATTATTACATCAGAAAACGGACATTGAAAGTTTTTATGTACCCATTAAATAACAATATTTCCAACTATATATCGAACACCGATTAATATTTTCTGTAGAGTAATATAGTATGTGCGACACAGGAATAGATTTTTAAGGTAATTGGTATGCATAAGAAGTTATACATCCAAAAAATTTGCTTCAGCTGGAATTAAAATAGACGTCCAGCTTTCGGTGAATTAATAAAATTATTGCCATGTTTACCCAGAAAACGGTAACCACTACTCTAAAAGTAAGCAAAATGTTATAATAATCGAAAAAGCAATAATGAATCTGACATGCTGGTGGAAACTATTTCCAACTTAACATATAACCTCTTTGTTTTACGAACGCTAACAAAAATTCCAGCAGTCATAATTATACTTGTGGCGTATAGACCATGCATTGCTAAGAATAAGATAATAAACGGTTGTTACAGTGGTGCCTTAATAATATTACCGGAATCATATACGGAGGCCTGAAAATTGGAGAAATACTTAGACACACAGTGAAGAGGGTGCCAACGTACTTGACTCATTTCTCAACACGTCAATCGTGATGAGTCTATCATTTCCGCGGGGTATAATCAGAAGGCATTCTTTTTTTCTTATGGCTTTACGCCTCGTTGACGTCGAGGTCATTAGAGACGGGAAAGGATTGGGGACAAAGAAAGGGAAGGAATTCCCCCTTGGCCTTTTGAAGGAACCAACCCGGTATTCACCTGCAGTGATTACGGGAAACCTTGGAAAACTGAAATCTGTATGCCCGGACGGGATTAGAACCAGCATCCCACCGAATGCGAGGACCCAGCGTTACCGCTCACCCACCCCGCTCGGTAAGGCATCCTCCCTCAGCGTACGCCTACACAAAGTATAGCGCTAGACGAGCCAACATTTTCCGAAGCACTAATACTGAAATTCTTTATCTTGGCATAACATTTGCGCCAAATCTAATTAAATAAATACTAATGTGCTATACCAATTAGCATATCTCTAGATCCATGTACTGAATCTTGTGTGCCCAACAAAAACGCATAAGGGTACCAAGAAGTGAAAATTGAATATCAATAATTAACCACAGCAAATTTGGTAAAATTACTTCTAGAATATGAAATGACAGGAAGTATAGTTATCATTCAGTCCTTCCTCTTTACAAGGTTTCTAAGAAACGTAACTGACACCTGCTCAACCGCAATGACATGAGTGTAACTGCGGCCAAACAAAAAAAAAAAATCCTCAATACATTCCAACATCAATACATTGAGTGAACGGGATAAATCATACAGCACATGTTCGTCAGGTCACGGAGTACGGCGATTTTTTTTTTTTTAAGTATACTTACAGCGCACAGAAACAGTTACACGTTTCACAGACAGATGGCAACACACCCCCTTCCCCATTATACTACGACGGGTATGGCAAGCCGATAGTCTAAATCTGCTTTCACAATAAGCACAAGCCAGGGTTGACACGCGAAAGTGGAAAAAGTGCGCAAAAAAAGATGCTGAGGATATGTTTGTTCCAAAAACTACAGATAAATCAAGATAGACACAACACTTGATTTAAACCACCCATGCTCGTGACTGGATTCGAACCGGCGACTCCTGAAACGCGAAGCAAGCACTCTACCTCTACACTACACAGAAAACTGTTCTTTATTACCAACGCTACGAAAGCTGTAATCATAATCGTAACAAAAAAAAAGGTTGTTAATCCGTCAGCATAGGCATGAGGCTGTCGAGAAAACAGGGTGATAGAAGTCGTCCTTGTGCCTGACGTGAATCAGATTTAGTGCGACTCGTACTGTGGGCGTGTCCTTTTGGCTCGTTAATAAGTTAACCGTTCTGGCCTCGCATTCGGGAGGACGCGGGTTCGAATCCCCATCCAGGCATCCAGATTTGGGTTCTCCATGGTTTCCCCAAATCACTCCAGGTGAATGCCGGGATGCTTCCTTCAAAAAGGCCATGGCCAAATTCCTTCCCGTTCCTTGTCCACAGTCCCATCCCGCCTCTAATGACCTTAGCCGTCGACGAGGCATAAAGCCACAAAAAAAATAATAAGTTAACGTCCTTAACCAAACTGTTTGTGTATTACGACCTGGCTCTAACGCAAGCAACGGATCTGAGACACAAGGCATAGTGGAATATCTCGTAGAAAAAGTGTACCCTCGAAGTCACGAAATAAAAAAGAAAATTTCTAGGTGGACCACATGAGGCTTTCCTCTCGCCGACCAGTCTAAGAAACCATGACCCAGCAAGTCGAAGATTTTAGTTTAAAAAAATAAAAATCCTACATAGAGATGATTAAAACACTTTCTAGAATCTATTATTTCGCTCCAAGTAAATACATATGTCGACATTACAGGAAGTAAATTCCTGTTTATGATTTCAACACGGATTTTGCAAATTGAATAAAAATTACTCCCTGCTCCGAGAACGGGTTTCATAACATACATACTCGCTTTCAGGTATAGACAAAGAGAAATTTCGTCTATTTTGAAGTTGTATTATCGAGCGTTGTAGGCGAACATTAACGCTCTGGCCTCGCAATCGCGCCCCGTCCGGCCATCTAGATTTCGGTTTCCATGGTTCCCCTAAATGACTCCAGGCGAATGTCTGGATGGTTTATTCAAAAAGGCCGTGTCGAAATTCCTTCCCGTTCCTTTCCCCCCTCTCCTTCTCGCCTCTAATTACCACGACGTCTCGTAAAACCATAGCAAAAAAAGTTGTATAACATTTAAAATATAGAACATTTGTAGGAGAAAAGCGTAGTAAAATACTACCCGTCATTTTTTGACCGGGAAACCATTAATACACTGCCCCCGTGAAGTATGAGATGTGTATTTATGATACAGATGCACCATGAAAAACATGACAAACAAATTATTCGGCAAATTTTGAATGATTTTATTGCTCTCACTTGAGAAGCTACACATTAGTTCAAACGGAGTCGGGAAAAAATCCGTTCAGACAGATGCATTCCTTATTGACATATGATGAACCGAGATCAAAGAAAAGGACCGCAGAGCAGTGCGTAAAAACAGTCTGCAAGCCACTCCAACTACCTTCTGCTGATCACATCCAGGTCTCTTCGCTGCTCCATGCAGTCTACTGGTGACATTATCAGAAACAGGTTGATTGTGTCGTAAGTCCTTATATCTAAAACAAGAAGAAAGAATTAGACCTTTTGTTTTTCATTACGTCTGACAACTGATCACATAATGACTGATAGGTGAAGATAGTAGGGGTGCGGGTTGACTAAAGTGGAGTACCGAATTTCCTTTCCAAGGCCTCCGCAGTAGACATGGAGGTGACTAGGATACTGCTGCAACCATTATTTCTCCCAAGTAGATTCCTCCCAAGTAGATTCCTCCCTGGAAAACATTTTAGAGCAGGCCTAGTGGGCCTTTGGGAGACGTTCCGCTTCGATGAAAAATCCCCGGCTTTAATCGAGACTCGAACCCAAGTCATCAAGTATACAGTCAGTCATTTGACCGAGTTACGCAGCAAACCATACTTAATTGAGAGAGGGGGACAGGAAGCTTGGCTAGCAGGGTAGCGTAGGCAGTGATAATCACCTAATTACGTACCAGAGGCGTGGGTTCAGTTGCGAACCTTGCGTGTGTAGTGAGGGTACACGATACTACTGATGGTTTTTTGTCAATCAGATAGGGACGTTAAGCTTGAAAGCCTCCTTCACACTAAATGAATTTGAATCAATCAGAATCAAGGTGAATCTGACTCACCAAGATTCGGTTACTGCTCCACCAGCCGACCCCGGCAGCGTAGGGGTAGCGTGCTTGCTTCTCGTTGCAGGGGTCGCCGGTTCGAGTCCGGCCTAGGGCATGGGTGGTTTTAATTAAGTGTTGTGTTCGTCTTGTGTTCGTCTTGTGTTGTCCTTACACATTAGAGAAAATAATAATACTTATGAGAAATCTGTACATTGTAATAGAAACAAACACATCGAGCTGGCTGAATGGCTAACAAGGCCGAATGCCATTAAAAAAAAAAAAAAAAAAAAAATACTGCTCCACCAGTCAAATACGCCCAGACTAAGTTCCTGTCTACACACCAGTTGAATCCGCTTCAACCCGCCTTGATTCAATGTCGCACGCGATTCAGCTGGTCAAAATTTTCTTCCTTAAAGCAGTCATGAAACAACAACCATACTCGATGGATGTTGAACTTTTGATTATGAAAGTGAAAGAAAATAGTGCGATTTATGACGCGAGTGATAAAAATCACAGTGTCATAAACTTTATTGCTTCTGGAGGAAAACTGGGGAAGAGTTACGCATTCCAGGTAAACTTATAATTTTATCTTCATTTAATCTGTATTATTTAAACAACCAAACCAAAGGGACACTGTTATGATCAAATAAAAGTAAAACTTATAATTGTTCATAAATATCATTCAGCCCACCAAATTCAGTAGTATTAGAAATTGTTCCTCATTTATTCTAGAAAAACTATAGTATTTCTTCTCGCCGTTCTGAAGGTCATGATTTAGATGATGAAAAATACCAAAATCCGGTCTTCCTCGATTTATTTCATGAATCTACAACCTGCACTTTTTATGTTTACGTCGTTGTCTTCTACTGCATCCATACTGGACGCTTCAATAGCAACTGAAATAAGATATTACATAGGAAAAGAGGTAGGGGATGTTATTCTGATTGACTTGGTTTGACTCGGCTGGTGTGAAGATCTGGAGATCACGAATCAGATCCACCTCGATTTGGATTGATTCCGATTGATTCAGATTCATTTAGTGTGAAGGGAGCCTTAACGTGATTCGGAATCACTGTCTCGTTAGTTTCATACTGTGCAATGCGAACAACACTCTAAAATTAACCCACACAAGTAACACGCAAATACAGTAATACCTAGACACCAAGGAAAGTAATTGGGCAATCCACCACTGTATATGGCCTTGTACAGGGCGTTCGCCGGGAAACGCAACCCACTGTTAGCGCTACAAGGAAGAAACTGCTCGCGGCGAGCGAGCGGTCAGCTCCCGGCATTGTTCGACCGTCGGCCGTGGACTATTTCATAAACTTGTATGTGCTAAGCATTTAAATGTGACGTAATTCATTAGCTTACCTTATAAAAGATGCTGGAAGTGTTGACACTCTTGTGTAATGCACATTTCACATCTTCTGAACATATTTCGAGACACACGCTGCCCTAACTGACTTAATGATTTTTTGGGTGACTGTTCTAGTCGAAAAGCGATATCGTCAATTTTCTCCTCTGTGAGAATACGGTTGACCGACAGTCTCTTTTTGTTAAAAAATGAACCCGTTTCTCTTACTTTTTTAACCAGACGCAGAATTGTTGATTTAGCTGGCAGTAAAGCGCCAGGAAATTCGCGACGAAATTTACTGCGACACTTTTTAAACGACTTCTTCTTCACATATGTATCGTAGAGAAATATTCTTTGTTGCAAACTGTAACGTACCATAATTTTACTCACACTCAAACACGGTACAGATTAGTAAGAGTATGAAGCCCCAAACCAGCCAAACCGCAAGGAAACGTTTATTCACAACACTGATTAAGAGACTGAAGTCACAAACTAGCTACAATGCAAAGAAACCGTTCTTAACAATGTAAGGGTCACTGCACTGCACTGTTGGGGCAGCGGAGGTGTTAAACAGTGCGGTGATTCACGGTGCCGAGTGGCGGAAACTGCTGGCCCCGCTGTCCGAGCAAGTTGCCGACGGCAACAGACTGGGAGGGTTGCGTTTTCCGGCGAACGCCCTGTAGTATTGTTATAGAAGTCTAGCACCTCCCTTGGGGCAGAGAAGCATCTTATCTATGCCAAAGGACTGATGTAAAATTTGTTGTCTTTCTGCTAAGAGTATAAGCTTTGTATTAAGGTTTGTTGTTAAATTCCAGTTATAAAGCCTGACTTGTACCAGAAAAGGGAGATTATAGCAGCATTTAATACTACAGAAATGTTCTGCAAAGCATGAACTGGATACCTGATATACCAGCGGCAGAATTTCAACCTACTCCAGCCTTGATTTCTTAACGCACTCAAAACACTGTTCGCTTACGCCAATGTTTTGTCTACACTGATATTATAAATGCACAAGTAACTATCTCTCTGTTAGTTACGTTTTTACGACTAAACAGCTAAACCGGTCTTGATGAAATTTGACGAAATACTTTGTATGATTAGGAAGGACATGGGATACTTTTTTCGGGATAAATAAGATATTTTGTCATAAAATTTTGGAAACCAACACAACGGGTACAGATAGACGTATAGCGTGTGTAAATCTCTGTACTGTTATATCGGTCGCCAAGGCTTTGTTTCTCTGTGTATGATCTGTTCATAAAGTTCATGTGCAGGCACAACTTATTATATAGTATAGATGTGGATTTGTGCTGCACTAGTTTATTATTTTGCATTTTCATAAAAGTTTTTGGCATCAGTATTTTGTCTTCTTTTTTTATACGCCTTGCAGGCGTAAATCAGACCTATGGAGAATCTGACTTCCCCGTCATATTATCCCTACTCCGTGTTTTTTGCGACACCTTACACGTAACTTAAAAGCTTTCTATATCAAATTCCAGTAATAAAATTCTAAGTCCATGCGTACGAAGTCGCGAGTAATAGCTAGTAGTTGATAGGGTGGAGGATGATACTCGGAGCCATATTTTGTTAGAGGCATATTATTCCTCAGACGAGTTGCCTTAGTCCATCCGTACGGTGGGTACTGATTGTTGTGTTGGGTGAGCTATTTTTCTCACATGATGACGATGGCAGAATCAGCCTATGAAACGTTGTTATTGCTCTCAGGACAATCGTAAAGACTATAAAGATGTAGTAAATAAAAATTATTTACGGTATAATCAGGAAAACACATAAAAAATATCTTTGAACTGAAACCTGCTAGCTATGTCTTGACCACCTGCCTAAATCTATTTAGCGGCAAGCAGAATGAGGAGTTCCATGTTTTTGTTCCGTTTCCTTCCTGCCGCAGCGTCCAGCTTAACTGCTTCATTCTTCAAAAAAATCCACGGAATTTTCGTAGATGCTCGCACGAAAGTTTTTCTCGGTATCCGTTTTTAGTATTTCCTTTATCTGATGGCGTTCCAACATAGCTGGGCAGGCAAAGTTTTCTGTCCTGTTATTACGAGCTAACCGCTAGGGCTGAGGTTTGTCGATGGAGTTCACAGATGTATGGCATTCAAACTTCCAGCACTGTGAGGTAGCTATGAGCAAAGAGATTACTTCTTATTTTCCTGTGAAGTTATTTTATGATCTTAATATGTGACATTATTTTTTAATAAGATCTACGGCGTGCTTAAATTTTAAATAGTAGCTATAGTGTATATTCAAATAAGATATCTAAACTTAATGGCCCCGCCTTCTAACAACGTTATATTATCCAAGCATAAACGATTTCATAGATCTATTTTCAGGCCAACCACGTTGAGGCGTCTCTCCGCTAGATGGATCAATGATTTGCAATTTCTGATGTATGTATGTACGTTCATTTGGACCAACTAAGACCACATTAAGCCTTCGTTTGGCTTGAATTTGCTTTGGATGTGTATACAACCGTGTTACAGCTATGGTTGTTAGCCATTGAGAGGACCTACAATCTGATATGGAATCCGAACCACAGAAGCGTTCTGGCGAACTTCACTTTAGACAGCTAGCTGCGTCAGAGGTGAAAGTCGATTATAGGCAAATGAAAATCCCGAGTAAGACAGGGATTCGAACTGGGGACTTTTCAATCTCCAATCAGATACCTTAAGTCACTGACCCACCAGGGCGTTCTTCTGATTTTTTAATGGCGCAACTATTTCTAACCATCTTAAACATTTTAACTCTATTGGGCTGCGTTCCGACTTCTACTTACTATCATTAAAATGCAAACTGAAAGCACCATTAACAACTAAAATAATAACATCAAATTTCAGAAGATTCTACTTTCATAGTTACGTCAATAACAGCATATCAGTTTGAATCAAGAAAATTGTGTCAGCCGTTGCTGATCATAGCTAGTTTTAAGCGGATAGTAATGAAGGTTATCAGCACGTGTTATTGCGTAAAGGAACTTTCTTCCACCTCAAATTTGATATTTGGTTCTAGATGAAAAAATGTAAAATTAACGCGAGTTCAAGATCTCCACTCTTTGGGATCCTCCGATAGCATGTATAAGATCGAAGTGTTTATGTCACTAGTAAACTTATATTTGGCTGATATTCTTTTTTTGGCGTTATGCTAATCAATATTCTTTATCTGCTGACAAAGAAAAACAGTTTTCTTAACATCAAAACGATATAGTTAACTATTTTTTCTGGAGGGATTTAGGTGATACGGTGTTTTTTTTTTTTTTTTCCTATATAACTGTATTTAAATCAGCCAGCAGAATGCTTGTTAGTTTGCGAAGCGAGTTCTGTTAGTTAAAGAAGTCTATTTCGAATATTTTGTCCGACGTTTCCCACGACTAGCCTGCTCCAGAAAAAAATTAAAATTCTTATCTTCAGATAACATATATTCATAGATCCTTTCTGTGTAAATTGGTAAACTGCTGAAAGACATTAACTGATTTTAAAAAGCAGTGAAATTCCCACTCGAGCGGACCGTGTGTGGTAATGAACAAGTTTCTTCCACAATCTCCTGTCTTGCCACCGCTTCTCCTCCAGTATCTTCTCCCACTCTCGTCATTTATTTTTGTACTTCCTTCAAAAATGTACCTTAGATAATGATAACTGCATTTCTATTTATTTGCTTATCTGACATGCTGCAGCCTATTAACATTTGATATCTGACATTCACAAATCTACATTGTTACTGACTCGTCAGTCACAACTTAATGCCTTCTCTTTTCTTGTTGCAGAGAGAGTTCACGAAAGACTGTATCTTCAACGAAGTCCTGGAGCAGCACAACTACAACACGTACACTTCAGCGCGGTACTCGAACGCGCGGCGCACGCTGTACGTGGCGCTGAACAAGCGCGGGCTGCCACGCAAGGTGCAGGTGCGGGCAGGCGCGGCTCTGGGCCGCCTCAGCAGCCTCACCCGCACGCTCACGAAGCAGGCGCCTCCCACCGTGCTGGAGCGTCTGTCCGCTCGCGCGGCAGCGGCGGCCGGCCCGCAGTCCACTCCGCACCCGCTCAGGCACCACGCGCATGCGCAGTTGTGCCCCACCACGCGGACGCCGGCGGACGACGCGGGCAGCGACGCGGACGGGCGCGACAAGACTCGCTGCCGCCGACGCCGCAAGCGCAGGAAGAAGAAGAGACAGAGAAAGCGCTGCCGCAACGCGCGCGACAAGGCCGCGTGTAAGCGGCGACTGCGGCAGCGGCAGCGGCGGCCCGACGCCGCGCCTAGCTTTAACCAAAGAGATCTGCGAGGTAGCGGCGAGCAAAGACTGACGGCGGCGGCCACGAGCACGGCGGACCCGCTATGACTGTGCCTAGTGTTCACCCTCTCTCGACAGACTCTTTTATAAATAGGTTTACAAAGTAGGCTTAACTGTTTCGTGTGTATTATTTACAGTAAACTGTGCGTCAATGTTGTATATAGTGTATATATATCTCATGTATATGTGAGGCTTTTTTTTATCTGTCAACCGAGTCTTCATCGACCCAACCCCTAAAGAACAATATCGTCAGGAGCTAATGCTGGAAAAGTTGCGGGGTGATTCGTCGTAACTCTGCACTGTTTCTAGTAATGGACGAGGAATTCGTCGGGTACGTTCGGAGTGTTTCGGTGGCTTAGTAGCTCGTAGTATCAAAGCCTTAATTCGACTTACTGTATGAATTATTCGCTAATTTTTCAAGTCAGCGACTGACTTCTCATTCATGCTGAGGCTTATGACAAAAGATGTAGAATAGTAATTTTTGCCCACTGCCGTCAACCACACTACGTTACTACGAATAAATTCCAAAAGTCTGGTTTTAAATTTTTTGTGATTTTTATAATATTTACTTCCAGCCTGCGACAATTTCTTATATTTCGACCCCACTACATTACAGCAACATTGGTTCATATATTCTTTCCAGGTCACCACAAATCAGAAAGTATCGATTATTTGGGATTTCAGAGTGTAATGAAATTTAATATGCGCTTAAGCTGAAGTTTTATAATCATAAATTTCTTCCAACGATTGGCAATAGCACAGTATTCGCACGAAATAAATTACTAAAATTTGTCATTGAAACATGGTGTTCAATACTTCATTGCCGCAATCCAGAACCATATTTTAATCAGTATTATAAGCCAAACATATAAAGAGTTTGTGAAGGATTAACAAAGTATTCGATTGCTTCTGCCACCGTATTAAGCTGAACATACCCGACTCAATAGCAGTCATAAGTGTTTGATGTTTGAGTCAATTATTTTTGCTTTACGTGATGTAGAATTTTTATAGCGACTTTGTACTTTAAACCATTATTATATTTAATGAAAACATACTGTAGGGGACACCCTAGCGGCCACATATAGGTGAAATTTATGGCTCCGAATATACTAGATTGCCTGGATGGCTCTTGTTGGTGCGTGAAATTGCCTCTGATCCTCTCCTCTCTCAGAAAGATATCTGAGGCGATGAAGTAAAGGAACGTTCCACTGCTTTTTGTTTCGGTTTTAATTATCAGTAAATTGCAGGAGGTATGAAAGTTACTTCCTGCAAATTTAAATTAAAATCTCAGGGGCGTTTAAAAATTGTCTTTAACCAAGAATATACATATTTTTCTACACTTGCCAAAACAGCAGACACTACCTAAGGTCACTATTTCTAACATTAAATAGAATAAAGTTTTTTTCGTAGAATTTAAACAAGGGGCCCCGTATGTAGATTGTTAAAAAAAACTATAATTTATTATTAAAATCTAGCGGTGTACGGGTGTTCCGTTTACGAAAAAAATGTTAGAAGAATAACAAGCTCATCTCCGATGACTTTATCAGCTTTTCCACGTCTCATCAGAGATGGTAAAGGAGATAAAGCAAAAGTTATTAAAATTGATAGAGTGGCAGCAGAGACCTCTGGTAGGATTTCGCTATATTATGGCTATAAGACGCTTTAAATGGTCAAAGCTACAACATTGGGTGGCGACTTTCCTTATCACAATCAATTTTCAATAAATTTCCACTATTGCGAAGCACTTAACCTGGCGTAAATCTATTCTAAAAAGAGAGGAAAATGCTACAGTTTTTATTTCGTTTCAAAAACTTTTCCAAGTGATATGAACTGATATAATCTAACTGCTTTAACAATTCAACACAGTCATATTAAACCTGACAATGAGTTCCAAGCACCGCAAACAACTAAAAAAAAAATGTTCCTTCAACTGTAAAATAAAAATCTGGGACATGAACCTAAGTCCTCACCGTTATTATAAACTAAAACTCTAGTGCCATTTAATATCTCGTAAATGATATCGAACAATCAAGTTGTTACAACTTTTCTATTTTCCAGTGTAAACAATTAAGAACAAGTCTTACGCAGTATAAATATACTGTACCTTTAAATTCACACTCCAGTATGGGGAATAAACTAAAATAATATAAAGTAGGTTTAACGATTCTTTAACTATTGCTGATAAGAATAATTTGAATTTTACATTACCATACCATGTCTAAGATGAGACTTGTGTCAACCACTGATGAGAAAAGTTATTTGGTAATTGCTGACATTCCCATTCTGAAAAATTGGAAACCATCATTTATTCATCATATGGTAATCATGTATCGTAGATCACAGTATTATTAGTTTTAAATGTTCACCGCAATATGATTTAACTTGTTTAATCTGAAGAATTACTATTTTTAAATTAACAAACATATTCCTACATTCACATTAGTCAACACTGTGAAATATATGTGTAAAGAAGAGATGCCAAAGACAACAGAATATCCTTATTGATAAATCACAACTAAATGATCGTTATGTATACAATGCAAAAAATATTAACCAACTAAAAATAAAGATGTAGAAAGCAATATCTTTGAAACCATTACATATCTGTAAATTAAGTGTCTATGTTTTGAACCTACTTTAGGAATACTATGAAGAAAAGTGAATAGAATTGTGAACTTTTGACAGCCAAACAATAATTCCTGAAGGTAATTTATTTTTCCTTCCTTCATAGGTAAGTTCAACAATTCATCAGAATATTTACATAATAGAATCTCATTAGGAATAATAATCTTCGCTTCTAAAATTGGTCGCCCATGACGATTTACCAGTTTCTCTTCTAGTACGACTTAGTGAATGGAAAAGTGCCTTGCTGCAGATTTTTTTCTCTTAAGAGTAAATGGATCTTCCTCAACAGACAGTAACAAGGAGGCTGTAGTATTAGAACTTTCACTGCCACTACAATACATAGAGTTAATTTTCTTCCAAGACTCTTGCTATTTACCGATATAATTTATTTCACAAATATTTAAATATTACGAGGAAATTTTGTAATGTATTTAAATGTTTGTTTGTATTCATTAATTAAGAAACTTTTATGTTGTATAGTTGTCGGTAAGTTGAATGATGTATGTGAATGTGTTAGATGATACCATGCCCTCCGATGTGTTATGTATTTCTTACTGCTGTAGTGAACTCGATATTGCATTTAGAAAGACACGTGTAGTGTATGTAGAAATACATTTTCAGCCAGAAAAATAATATTAAATTAATAAATAAAAATAATTTCTCTAATTAATGATATTTTTGATTAAAGATCTATGTTCCTTTCCATTCAGCACAAAATACCTAAAACCTGTTGTTTTTTAATAAATCAATAATTTTACTTGTAGAGTATCCATACACAGATGACAAAAACAGCAATATTATTTTCAAGTAAATCATGTTGCATATGAAGGAAACGCATAGTGCTTGACAATGCGTTCCCAATTTCTTTTAGTTCAGCACTTATTCATTACAAGGTTAACTACATAATAGTAACTGTAGGTGTACATAAAAATCTTTTTTTTACTGTAAAAAAGAACCATAACATGTATTTATAAGATGGTGGCCTGAAATGCCCTGGGATTCGATCATAGATTATTCGATACATTATCCTATATTGTAATGATAAATACATTTACAGAAATCGTATGAAGCTTGTCGAAACTGTCCGTAGAAATTCATGTTACTTGGATTACAGATAGCATCACTGTTCATGATAGAGGCTGTGCCCTCATACATATCGAAACTTGGCAAAGTTTTTGATTTTATTTCCAAACAATTCGTGAATGACTCATGAAAGAAGAACACTTGTAATCAAGAAATCAAGGTATAATAATAATGAATTCTGAGTAGCATAAATATATGATCGAAAAATGTTCTGTAACAGGAAATGTAGAACTACTAACATATTTCTAAAACGAGCAAAATAATTAAACAGGTACGTTATCTGATAATAAGTTACAACGAAAAATGAGTAAGAACAAGAATCATGACTAATTCTTACAGTTAAAAGGTTCCTTCAGTTAAGTCCTGGAATGTTTTCGCATAAAAAACAACTAATAAACAAAAACCCCAGGTTTTATATTCTTTTCTCTTGCAATAGTCATCAAATTCTTTTTTGTTTTATTTCGAAAAATAAAAATTAAGTTTAATCACTAAGTGTTCAATTTTTTTGACGCTAATCTCGACTATATAGTTACGCATCATGGCTTCTTGTTTACCACATGTGACAAGTATTTCACATAGTAAGCGAAACAACGTTGAAGGATATTCTTTGTAATAGGAAAGTAAGCAACACTTGAAAAACAGAGGCTGAATGCGCGACAATTTGAAACACTAGGCCACCAAAGCAATGGACTTTTTTTTTTTTTTTTTTTTTTTTTTTTTTTCAGTTTTTTTTGCTGCTTGCAACCGACGAGTAAGGAAGTAAGCGGTGCGATAGAGTGAGGAAGTGAGACGTGTTTACCTGCGCGAGTGTTAGTGGCAGCGAAGCGGACTCATCTCCCGGCGACTATCAACAGTGCTAACTGCGGTCGTGTTATATTCACAGAACTTTTGGTGAATTAGCGGACAGTTATAGTATTTTTCATCTAGAGAAGACAACCTAACTGTGTTAATACATCCTTGGCTGAGCTCATCTCGTCGGACCCTTCTGCCGGAGGGCGAGAGGAAATGGCGGAAGCAAGTGATGGAATCGACCCGAGAAAAGAAGAGGCGTATACCGTGTACCAGAGTGACCAAGAGATGATGGAGACAGCGAGGAAGACAAAGGAGGCAAACCTAAACGACACCGACGAAGAAGAAAAGTACAATCTAAGGAAGAAACGTAAAGCTGCAGACAGGAGAAACGTCACGAAAGAGAAAATTGAAGAACCGATGATCACTGAG
>JARYHS010007289.1:0-35445 GCA_031002005.1 Vandiemenella viatica
CTGGTGCTTTCTGTAATTGGCTAATCAACCTCGTTGCTAAAATACGCGCCCACACGTTGTAATGCTTTGTGTCGTCCCAAGTACTGCTGAATTCATGAAACTGAATGCTTTGACTAAGGCTAAAACATATCCCTTTAAAATTAACAGGAAAATTTTGAAATATTTAGTAAAATGCTTCTGGGCAAGCTAACCAAGTATTTAAATATATTGCAAGCTAATTTCAAATAAGATTTCGTTACACCATTTTATTCGGACATCACCAGCTGTTAACGATGTTAATTAATACGACAACATTTTTCCCCTTAAAAAAACAAAAGACATGGTTACCTACAAGGCTTGTGTATAGGAAACGTTACTATTATTTCGGTTAATGAAATAGGGAATTACTAAACAAACCTTATGTCGGAACATTGTAAGGAGTAGTTTATTAGTGTAACATTTGCCCCTTAGTTATAGAATGTTGAAAAATGATCTGAAAATGATGGAGTTGCCTAAGGCTTTGTGGAATATTGCAACAAAAGAAGAGAGAGGATGGTGGTTATACTGTATTTTAAGACTGGCAGCGTTGAAGGGGAGAACAGTAGAGGAAATTTATAAGAACTAGTGATCGCCCAGGGGTCGAAATTCGACCGTAATTAATTATTTAGTTTCTTTCGTGAGAGAGTAATGATCATTATTTTAATTAATTTTTTACTTTCTATTTACCGATGGTTCATTTGAATTTAGTCCATCATACAATGATTTAAAATATTCATTTTGACTCAAGGCCCATAAAACTGTTTTAGCTTTCTGATAACATGAAGTAAATGCATTCCTTCCCCCTGAAGTAACTTCTGATTCGAAATGTTTGCATTTCAAAACCTGCATTGTAAATTCGAAACTATCAACATTTCTTGGAATGACATTTAGTGCGCATTTAAACGTATCCATCAAAATAATTTCATTATTTTGTGTGTTCACTATTTAAATTTGGTCTATTATCATTTTGAATTTCACGCAAATAGGTACTCCTTCTTTTTTGTCTCTCTCTTTCTCCGACTTGTCAAGGTTTATATATATAAAAAAGTGGAAGGAGGTGCAAATATCTGAATAAAAAAAAAATCGTAATGAAATTCAAAAATCAAAAGTCCCTTAACCAAAGTTTAACCTTTTAAATAATAAAAAGATCATATAGTATCTGGCAGAACCAATCCATTCCTTTTGGAAATTTTCCTTTTATAACTTCAAAGATTCTACTTTATGCGAGTCTTTTGTTTCACCAAAGACCACAGAATATCTCAATGCTGGGAATACACGTCGTTCACGAGTTTAATTTTTATTTAATAATGTATTTTTAACATGTGTTACCTATGCTTATTATATTTTTTTCTTTACTGTTGATCAAATATCACAGACATTGGCATAATCACTAAGTATCGTTGCCACTAAAAAAAAAAAAATTGAATGTAAAACAACGAATATTTTATTTATTTTAATGTGTTTGTAACACATATATACATTTTAGCTTCGTGCACTTCTCCTCCATATAAACTTTAACTGTGCCAAATCTCACACTCCTCTGTTCACGCAATATTCTTAAAAAGGTATCCGAAGTTTTTGCTTAGCGTATTAAAATATAGATAATTGAAGCTGGTAATTACGGATGTAGACAAGCATAAACTCATGAGAACAGACGTATAATGAAGTTAACGGCGAATACGTCTCCAAAATTTTGATGCGGGGCCACAAAGTTGGCCCAGCTGTCAAGGGAGCGTCCATAAACTACGTGACACGTCTAGAGAGAGGGGGAGGGATTGGCTAGAAGCCTACGCTGCACCACCTTGGGGGGGGGGGAGTCTAAGACAGGCCACGTAGCTTTCCATTCATATTATTTTTCACAGTTAAAATGAAGTACAGAAAACACAACAGCATGTGAATATTTATTTCCTTCATTTAATTATCTCCGTATGTAATTTATATCTGACAAGATAAAACGGTACAAAATGTCTTCTGGAATCAAAGGGGAAAAAAAGGTATGTGGGGATGGGGGGGGGGGGGGGAGATGCAAGAGCTACGTGGGAGAGAGAGGGGTGGGGGTTCACAGGAGTCCAAAATGTAGCTACGCGGTTTATGGACGCTCCACAATTAGAAAGTGAAAATGTCTAGAGCAAGCGTAACTAGTTCGTCGCTGTAGGACAGGCGCGCGACTGAATGGGTGACTACTGAACAGTGGTTTCTCTTGTTTACGTAAGTAAAATGTTCAATAGTTAAGCACCAATTTGTATTTTCTCTTGTGTACCTAAACAAAACAATAAGTTATAAACAATATTTTTATGGCTAAATGAAGACGTAGGCCTATTCACCTTACGGCAGTAGCTTTGATTACTACCTTCCTAAAAAAAAATTAATAAAAAAAAATTATAAACTCTTCTCGCTGCAAACACACAGTAAAGTGGCTTTATCTCAGAAACTAAGCAGAATAGAACTTATATGAACTTTTGTTCTCATATCTGTTCTTTTTCATCTCCAGGGACACTGTATATTTCTGTATTGGAATTAAATTTGCAAGCATTGGAAAACCAGATTGACGAAAGGAGGGAGTAGAAAGGAGACCTGAAACCTTCGACTCGTTGTTAGTTATTACTGAACATTCATATTCTGTTTGGTACTAACGCTCTTTGGTTAAGGAACAGATTAAATAAATTGAGCTGTTATCCTTCTATATCGTTGAAAGAAAATTTATCTTAGCACTGAAGAGTGGTTTCTGATCCGCTTGATTATTCTCCCCTTCCTCCCATAGAGAACAGTTTTGGAAAAATAAAAAGTATAATAGTGCAAGGTAGGCCTTTAATGGCTCCTTATTTGCGTATTAAAATAATATTAATTAAAAATCCAATGTAATTTTAGCTTGCAATATTTATAAGACTTCCTTTTCGAAAGCTGCAATAATTTACTTTGTGGCATTGTGGAGACTTGGTCATTAACTTCAATTTTTTAGGACGAAAACTCATCTTGATGCAAGAATCTGTACAAAACAATATTTTTATATAGAGACTGTGTTCATTTCATGTAGGTATGAACAAACCTCTTTTAAATGCTTGGTTAGCAGTTTTCAAGAGGAAATTCCGATAATTGACGCAGAACAAGAGATGTTTGTTTTTAGATTATTTACCAAAAATCTGTCCTTCATTGGTCTGTCTTGAAAACTATTTTTAGACTCTCTCGAGTTATTTACTGAGAATTCTATGTTAAGTACGCTACTTTCAAGTTCTTCACAGCATCCTGCCACTGAAAGTTTTATTGCGTACTTTCTGAAGGTAAGATCGTCCAGAACATAAGATTTTCATCTATAATTTCGCCTCTATTCCTGTAGGGAATGGCATATCCTCGATTTTCTACTTTTACGCTAGAAACGATACTGGTATATTTCTGGTTGTTTGCTGCCTCATCTTAATGTGTTAAAAATTTCAGTGCTGTATAAAATATGTAACTGATGGTCCATAATTTCTTCATCGACATCAATTATCCTCCGTATGATAGCGTTATTAACAGTAGCTACTTTTGAAAGTTTTTTAAACGCATCTTCGCTAGTGAAGATGCTTCTGATATTGATATTAGCAAGGGAAATTGCCTGTCCTACAGTCGACCCAAAATCATTCTAGGCAGATGACTAGATGGTTTCATTGTAGAGTTCCTTTCTGTTCCTTGTCCATAATCCACTCTCGATAAACCGTTAAGCACTAACAAAAAAAACCGAGAATGGTGGGTGAACGGTTAACGTTCTAGCCTCGTATTCGGGAGGACGCGGGTTCGAATCCCCGTCCGAGCATCCAGATTTGGGTTTTCCATGGTTTCCCCAAATCACTCCAGGCGATGCCGGGATCCTTCCTTCAAAAAGTCCATGGCCGAATTCCTTCCAGTTCCTTGTCCCCAGTCCCCTCCCGCCTCTAATGACGTTAGTCATCGACGAGACGTAAAGCAGTAAGTAAAAAACTAACAAAAGAGAATAGTTTAAGGCTGCTGCGACTTGTGAATTTCCTTGGGCATGGTTCCTCTAGCAAGATCCATGTACTTTTGAAATTGGCATATGTTTCATGTTTGCATAGATTACAAAAGGGACGTTAAAATTACCCACCATCCCTCCGCGAAACTTTGAGTGTCCTTGGATTACTGTAACTGGTTACTTGTTGGCCTAAACCTCATTATCAGCATTATTGTCACAGTGGGTTATTGCCACTGTGGGTTCTGGTTTACACGATAAAATCTCATCTTACTGGATTGTTCACTACCGAAACTAACGTAATCATACAATTTGCAAATCTTGAATTTTACCTGATTTTTGTAGCTGTGTTTCTTAAAAATTAATCACTCGAACAGACTACAGTAAATCATCTCAACTTATTACATATCCACAGGGTTCCTAACCAAACAACAAGTATCAAAGACTGAAAAAATAAACTTAACCCGAATTAAAGCCGTTGGTGTGAAATATGTTCTATGACAATACAGAAATTCGTTCAAAAGTAAAGATTTATAGCATATTTGCTGACAGAGGCAGAAAGAGGCATCCATAACAATAAGGCAAGTGTCTTGGTCGATGAATTTATGTATTCTCTCAGAATATAAATAAGCTACAAGAAGAACCACTGTTCAACGGATACGCAAAACTTCGTTTTGGAAACGAATGCTCAACAGAGCTTAGCACAAAGTACTACAGTAGTCCTAGTCTCATATTGATGGCAGTTACTCAGAATGGTACCGGAAGTTAGTAATTGAAGTCTGTTCATTGTTTCAATACAAGTAGCATCTCCAATGCTGTTCTCACTTGGGATCGAAGTGAATATATCTTTTTCAACCTTGTATTAGTAGCAAATGTGAAGTCATTATCTGTAATTGATAAATAAAGAAATTTTATTTCATAACACTGCAGCGTACCTGTTAGCAAAAACTTTTCCCTAACACTCAATCTACCAATCGCTAATTAAAGGCTGTTTATCTCAGTCGAATGGATGTAATTGCGGGTTATTCGTAAAGTCTTCACCTGGTTCAAATTTATCTAGAATTTTGAGCACTGAGGATCTTTGATTGTGTGTGTGAAATCTTCTTTCATAATAATCACTGTATCCTTAATTATCATCAGCAAGACCACATGCAGAACAAATGCTTGAATACATATAACGATTGTTTGTATCAGATGTTGTCCTTTTTAAGCCTAATCATCCTTTTTGTTTTTGTCAATGCTTGACTGGAGTAGATCGAGACACAACGGTAAAGCTCTGTCTCACTCGGGAGGACGTGGCTTCAAATCTCCGTCCAGCCACCCAGATTTCGGTTTTCTATGGTTGGCCGAAATCACTACAGGCGAATACGGGGTGGTTCCTTCAAAAAGCTATCACGAAATCCTTCACGTTCCTTGCCACCCATTCTCTCTCACCTCGACGACGATGTGTAATGCCAGAAGAAGGTAAAAAAGATGCTAACACCTTGCAGTTTGGTTCAGAATGTCGTCACCATATGCACTTCATATTCTGCTTAGGTAAGATTGTCTTTAAGTAATGCAGAAATGTCAACATGACTTAGCAGTAAGAATTCATGCCCTTTAAGCACTGGTTGCCGATTAGTCATGGAAATCAAAGGGACGGTACACACTTTAAAAATAGCGCAGTGTTAAAATGATGCGAGTGGTCTGGTAACTCTGTGGTTAAGGTCTTTGCTTTCAAAAGTCCAATGCCCGGTCCCTGGTACAAATCCTGGCAGGAGCAGAAATTTTTAAGAGTTGTGTTTGATCATATAAACAACGCCAGGACGTTTCGTCGTTGGAATTCCACATTAAACTGTATGTCCGAATCGTAAGATGATAAGTGACTTAATGTATGATCAAGGGTGCTGTTGGATTGTTGAAATTGAAGTTATGTGCAATGTTAGGGCGTACATTACAGTTTGACATCGGATTAACAAATTTCCTTTTGAAGCATGCTTTATTCTCTAATTGATTGGTAATTGATAGATGTTGTTTACTTGCGATCGAGAAATCGTGCCGAGCGTGGTGAGCGACCGCTAACGATCTGGTGTAACATTCAGGAGGACGCGGGTTTGAATCGCGTCCGGAAATTCTCATTTGGATTTTCCATGGCTTCCCCAAATCACTCCAGGCTAATGCCGAGGTGGCTTCTTCAAAAGGCCATGGCCGAATTCCTTCCTCTTCCTTGCCTCCAGTCGTATCCCGGCTCTTATAATCTAGACGTTGAAGAGGCGTAAAGCCATAAGAATAAAAAATTGTATAAACTGAATAATCTGACATACATTAATAAAAAAGTTTGCACAGATATGGGCGCTCATTTCCCTTCCTTATGACAGCCATCATTTGATTGCCTAATTGCTTATGTAGCACCAACACACACACAGAGAGAGAGATGTGAATATATTAATAAGCTTTTCAGTAAGATTGGTACTAAAGCTTCAGAGTTTTCACGTTTTCACTTTGAGGTTATTACACTAGATAAGCTTAATACAGATCAATATGCCCATAGTGCGAACTGAGTTTGTCTTGTTATGGTGAAGTCAAAGTATTGTTTTCTGTTGACTGCTATCCCTAAACCGAGCATGGTGGGTGAGCGATAACGCTTTGGCCTCGCATTCGGGAGGTCGCATGTTCGAATACCCGTCCGACCATCCAGATTTCAATTTTCCATGTTTCCCGAAATTACTCCAGTCTAATGCCGGGTTGTTCCTTCTAAAGGCGATGGCCGAATTCCTTCCTGTTCCTAACCCCTAGTCCTTTCCCGCCTCTAATGGCCCCGATGTCGACGAGGCGTAAAACAATTAGCATAGCTATCTCGAAGATCAATTTTGAATGGCAGAAAGGGACGAACAACTTCCGCGGCACCGTGTGTAGCCTCTTTAATGTGTCCACTGTCCCCGCAAGATAGATTTCTGGCGCATTCTTTCGCAGCTGATCTCGTGTTTTGGGAAACGTCAAGCGGTAAATATACGAGCTGGTAAAAGTATTCGTCTATTGTGTCGCCGATGTCTCGGTGGGATAGCGGGTCTCAAGTTCTCTTTTTTGTGTTTTATGGGCTTTTAAACAGCACAGTTTCTACCAGCGATTAGTTAAACTGGGTGTATTTCTTTGCCGTCAAACCCGCTATCCGGTCAGGAAAACACTTATATGTGTAAAACCTTTGTTTTCGGCATCGGTTCTTGATGTACACTAATGTTTATTGTAAATTCGTGAGTAACTCTGTCTCTCCAATATTGATGAAATTTGACAAAGAAATACTGCGTATCATTAGGAAGGACATAGGATACTTTTTTCTGGATAAATAATATATTTTGTCATGAAATTTTGAGAATTAACAGAGCGGTGACAAACAGACGGGTGACGTGTGTAAGTCTGTGTAATGTTATATCGGTCACTCAAGCTTTATTTCTCTCGCAGTTAGCTTGGGTATAATATGTCCATAAATTTCAAATACAAATACAAGCTAGCTCGCGAATTTCCAATCCCCAAAAGCTGTGTATCTTAACAAAACCAAAAATGCTGTGTACAAAACGGCACTGAAATAAGAAGAAGTGATACAGTTTTTAAATCACAAACCGTAATCTGCTGGAGGAACTCCTCCATTCCATCCCCCTAGTTTGTTGTTATTTTTAAACATGTTGCAAATGTTTTCTCTTCATGAGACAGGTTCAATGATTTTTTTTTTTAATTTAATGGCATTTGGCAACGGAGGCCATACAGCCAGCTCAATGTAATTATAATTGCTTTAAGTGTGTAAGTCGTCATCCAGTATTTATTGTATTTCTCCAATGTATGGACGCCACAGGACGGACAGGACATTCACACAGACACACAACACTTAACATCCATGCCCGCGGCCGGATTCGAACCGGCGGCCTTCGGCACGCGGAGCCAGCACTCTAGCCCCTAAGGTTCAATGATAGAATGGTAGAGTGAAGGCTTCCTCATCGTATTATCCCCACTCCGTGCTTATTGGGACACCTGTTAGTGACTTACATCTTTCTACATCCAATTCTAGCAATAAATTATAATTCCACGCTTACGAAGTCACGGTTACCAGCTATTTACGTGAATGGTGTCCCAAAAAGAACGTAGTCTGGACAATATGACGTGGAACATCGCCATACTATTCTACCATTGAGCCTGTCTCATGAAGGGAACCAATATGCAACATATTTAAAAATAGCAACAAACTAAGAGGTGGGTAGACTACCTACCACGGTTCATTTGGCAGATTTTTGTTTGTGGTTTAAAATTATATCACTTTCTGAGGACATCTTTTGTCAATACCGTTTTTGATTTTGCTGCCGTTTTCTAATACATACAACCTTTGGGATCTTTTCTACGTGCTCAGCTGCTGCTTCGTGTTTGTCCCTGCGATTTATTGATAATCATCGCATGCAGCTCAAATCCAAAAAATTGTGTCTGTACACGAAACTTACCAACAGATCGTACACTAACTGACTGCTAGAGAAACAAAGCCTTAGCATTCTTTACAATATTACAGAGATTTACGCACGCTATCCGTCTGTCATAGTTCGGTTAGTTTTCAAAATTTTATGACAAAATGTTATTTATCCTATGCCTCTCCTAATGATACTTAATATTTCCTTGTCAAATTTCATCGAGATTGGTTCACCCGTTTAGTCGTAAAAACGTAACAGACAGAGTTACTTTTGCATTTATAATGTTAAGATGTGTTTAATTTTACAAGCTTGAGCGAACATTATGCAACAGTGAAAAAAAACTTTATTTCGCAAAAGTAGGTGTTGTTTATGTATTTCTGCCTCCTGAATTCGAAAACGATACTCAAAACATCGTATCACTCACAATTTTGACACAAATGGTATACTTTGACAATATTGATATCACATATTGAAGTAGTACATATGGCACATGATTCATGCTGAAGTAGAATACAAGACGGCAACATATTGAAATACGCACACAGCGAATAGATGCATCTAATGTCTACGGAGGCTGTGTGGTATAGGTATATCCGGACCATGTGAAACGGGACGAATCGCTGAGCGAATGTTCTTCGGGTACTCAATAGTCTCGTTTTTCTTGCTGAAACCCGTTACCTTACAAGAGCAGAAGTAGCAATAGTCGGTATGATTCCGTTGCCCCCGCCAGACCAAATCTTTATGACTTCTTCTTTCCTGCCGCCCACCGTTGTAAATCTTCTAAACCAATGTTTTTCAACCTTTTTGGATTCGTGACCCTTCTACAAGTCAAAAAAAAAATTTGACGACTTTCCAGGTTCATTTTCTTTCTATTGAGGTAATACCTACAGATAGAAAAATCAAATGTTCGAAATGTAATCGCTGGCGTAGAGCAGTGATATGCCACGGTGGCGGCGCGGGAGGAGAGAATGTGGGTTCAGAGGCTACAAAGGACAGTTTGTTTTCGTTCACTGCAATCAGTTGTCCGGGTATGCCAGCGAGTACGGACTAGCTTCGCTGCGAGTGAGGATAAAATGGAGTTCTTAAAAGATCTGATCAGTCCTCCACGTCTGTTACGTGGCAGTGGCGGAAACAAATAAAAACAAAAATATATACTTTAAGACATTTACCTGAAATATGGTACAAAGAAGAGAAATTGGCTCCAATTAGTAAATTTTGTTTTTTGCATCTTAAAAATACGACCATGATTCGACAATTCATTAAAAAATAAACAGGCACAGCCTTCTCACTGAAAATGTATTTTTATTGTATTGTAAGACCTACAACCCTTGCTTTTTACATCCACCTGGCTTGCGACGGCGACCCCCCGAGCAAGAATTGGGAGTCGCGACCAACAGGTTGAAAAACACTGTTCTACACACACAGCACACATGATCTGTGGAGCCCATGGTTTATTGATGTTACCTAGTTTCACTTTGAAATAGGCACCGCAGACCTTTTTCACGAAAGCAGTAATGTTTCTTCGGTCTTTTTCATCAAAATTTCACCAAAAATATAACAAAAACTGTTAGGAGAGTTTACACAGCATCGGATAGACACTGTAGACTAACACCTACTACCTTCCTTAAACAAAACATAGTGAGGGACAGGACGCGCCATTTGCATCGTAACAGTTCGCTGTGTGCCGCTAGGGGCGCAAGCTTCTGAGCTTCATGAGGTGTTTTGGTGTATATTATTATATCATTATATTGCATTATCATCAATTGCAGATGAATGCGATTTGTGTAAGAACTCAGGGTGATATGATGTTTTGAGTATAATTTTCGAATTTAGGAGTCGAAATACATAAAGCGCGCCTACATTTTTGAAAAAAAGTTTTGTGACCTTGCAATTTGTTGCACAGTTTAGTTGGTGCTGAATACCAGTAGCATAGCTTTACACAGAATATGTACATCGATCTGCCAAAGTATGTGTCAAACAGCCGTTAGGAATATTATACGATTCATTCGCCTTTATAAAAACAATATTTTCGAGATTTTTTAATTATAGAGGTGTAAATTAAACATCGCAGTAAATTAACAAATTCATAAGTTGTTGTATTCTTTCTAAATCAAGTGTAATGCGATATTGCAAGAGTTCCTTGTGGCAGTATTTTGAGTTATTTGGTGGAAAGAGGGTGAAGCAATAAATCTATGGATAGCGGCGAGAAGTCGAAGTGTTGTCGGCATGCGGCATAGGACTCCACCGGTGTTTTATGGGGGCTAGGGTGTCACAGGGTGCGCGACAAGTTTGCCTTCTATGAACATGTTGACGACTTTTCACGTTCTTCGTCGCGTCCTAATCTTTCAGATTGCCTGGTTGGATACTTAACCAAATCGCCTTCAATGATGCGAACTTAAATGGACAATTAGTTGGTTTTGTTGTCTCTTGTGTGATCCTAGCGTTTTCTAACTTACTGACGTTTCCCTAGAAATGGTTTTTCATAACGTTCAAATATTCCCAAAGGACAAGTGAAGCTCAGCAGAGTTCGACGTCCCCATACCCCATAGTATAAGTCGACGTAACTACTGGAAATACTGGAATCATATATCATCTCCAATCACTAAAGCCTCACTTTGTGCTGACTCCTTATTTTTTTCAGCGTATAATGTTTATTTGTAAACTAAGTGCATTTGGTCTGTGTAAACCCGTGACTGATGACATTAATCTGGTAAAATGTTAGTGCTTAATTCCTTAGAGATTCCGGCGCCTTATTTAGACAGTCGGGTTTTGAAGGTCAATAGTAAATATTACAGCTTCTGCTCTGAGTGAAGGTGGAAGAATGATGTTGGCCCCACCAGCCGTTGCCGTTGTGCACATATTTCTAATACTTCGCACAATTTTAAGCATTCCTTGAATCTGTAAAAACGCGCTGCAGAGCGCAAATGAGGTTGTTGTGTTATCAAGCGAACGCTGTCACTATTACTTAAAAGTAATGTCACCAGAAAGGAATGTTTCTTTTTGTATTTAAGTTCGGTACCGAGACGTTAACTCGCCCCTTAGGGAGCGTCCATAAACCTCGTAGCTCCATTTTGACCTCCTGTGAACACCCCCTTCCCCCCTCTCCACTTGCCTCTACTTCCCCCATCCCTTCCACTTGCCTCTATTCTCCCCCCACGTAGCACGTAGCTTTCTTTCCCTATTGATTCCAGAAGACATTTTGTACTGTTTTCTCCAGTCAGACTATCGTAAATTAAATTATGGAGATAATTAAATGACGGAAGTAAATATTCACATGCTGTTGTGTCTTCTGTACCTTATTTTAACTGTGACATGTAATATGAATGAAAAGCTACGTGGCTTGGCTCAGAAACCCCCCTCTCTCCTCCACGAAGCGCGGCGTAGCTGTCTACCCGACCCCTCCCCCCTTTTCCCCAGACCGAGTCGCTTAGTTTATGGACGCTCCCTTGGCAAAAAACGCTAAGAGCCAGGCGCTGCATTGGCTGTTTTGAAATCCGGTGTTGAATAAATTTTCGTCACTTAGGACTTGCCAGTTGAGTAAGGAAGGCTGTTAGCACAAGATTGCGGATATTAAGTGTGTATTACATCCGAATCCTCTCCGCTCTGCGTTTGGCGTAAGGTTCTAGAACTGTTGACATTTATCCATCTGTCGTATGGGGACTTCAATCTTTCTGGTCTCTTGATGATTTCGGAATAGTAAGCTTGAATAGGCTCCCAAGAGCTTCTTACTCTCCCTTCTTTTATTTCGTATGAGTCTACACTTCACATACACGCCATCGCAGTCATCCCCACACACAAAGCAACACTAACCAAGCCGCAAAATTTCCCGAAGGGTGGATTGGGTCGGTGGGGGGGGGGAGGAGATTAGTGATCAACCTGGAACACCGTGTATAGTACAGATTTTCATCTTACAGATACGTTATAGGTTATTTGTGTTAACACTGAAACACATTTTGATGAGACTAGTAGTTACAATTTCTGGGAATCACGTAAATTAGATTATTTTTTTATAACTGTACGCCTCGTCAACGTCGGGGTCATTAGAGGCGGAAAGACCTCGGGGCAAGGAACTGGAAAGAGTTCGATAGTGGTATTTTTGAATGAACTATCCCGACATTCGCCTGGAGAAATCTCAGGAAACCATGGAAAACCGAAATCTGGATGGCAGGACGATGGTTCGAACCCGAGTTCTCCGGAATGGGAGGCCAGAGCGTTACCACTCACATATTCGTACATCGCTCGGTGCAAATGATCTCACATTGATATGTTTAACTATTCATAGAAAAATGGGCGATACACTAGCCCTTGAAAAATTGAAGGTAACTATTGTCAATTTAGGAAGGGTTATTTTGCTGCAAGATATTCACTTTTAACCGATGGATGTATACTGGTTCTAAAGGAATCGACTTTTCACTGCCGAAAAGACTAATAACACGATTGAGAGCTGCTGAAAATAGTGACTCAATAGATGATTTGGCGCGTGTGTCATTGTAACTAGTGTGTCGTTTCAGCATATAACAACAGCTGATGTAACAGTGGCGATGCTTTGGATTGCTGCACATATTGCCGCTTTTATTTAAGTCGTACTCGATTAAATAAAACTTTCTTAGAAATCTAGTCGAATGAGTCCATTGATAAAACATGACGTTTGGGTGATCAAAGTTTCTGTGGCCATTTTGAAGTGACTTACTCGACTGGTTTTCCGATAGTTTTATTCAGATACAACGCCGAGTAATGCTTCGTTCTTAAAATGTAATCTATTGTTGCCACTTCCATTTATTAGTAGTTGTAACATAATTAGATGACTATTGAACAAAAATTAAATTACGTTATTTTGTGAGATGTGTTACATCGATTATTGGGGGTGAGTGCCACGTCATTCTTCCATACGTATAAAGGATCGTTCAAAATAATTTTAGCTTTGACAATGCACTAATCCCGTTCTTCCATATTCCACAAGAGGCCTTCTAACCGTACTTTCATCTATAGCTTCTCTGCGGCAAATCGATTGTTCATCTCCAGGATTTTTTAAGGCTATTCCCTCTGTAAATCTTAATTTTTTTCACGTTATGAAAGTATTTTATCTGTGGCGTTGAGCTGCAATATTTTGTATGTTTTGTGTGATAAAACGTCTGCGCAACTATGAACGTTTGTGATGTCCCGTTATCATGTTTCTGTTGCCATTTCTTTAAAAGCTAGTTTTCTCTTAACACGATACTTGGATATGTAAAGCTTACGAGAATTTCAGATTATATGTTCACGGACGAAAGACATTAGACGCGATTACAGGTTTTTGGATGGGTCTAAACTCTCCCTCCCCTCCCCCGTCCATTGTTTGAAGGCTGTTTACATTACGCATAGGGTGAAGATCTTGTGTTTTATGAGTCCAATAAATTTATATAACTTAGTTTTTTGTGTAGGGCCTAAGTAGCAGCCATCTTAATCGTCACCACTATCACTATACGACGGCCAAAATTTTTGATGTTCATCAAACATTTAACCTCCCAACATCTGTATAAGCTGTTCCATATCAACAGACTAAATAATGAAATTTTAGATACATCAATACCTTTAAATTATTATAGTTCAATGTATCTTTCACCATGTGGGTTCAGTAAATAAAATCATGACAAAAACTTGAAGCCGTGAGTATACGTTCGTTGCCAAAACACGTTAGTTTGGGTTACTAACTTTCACAGGGAATAGTGCTGTGGGAAATTCGTCAAACTGAAGGGTTTTTTCTTTTCATTTGTAGGACGCTGAAGGATTTTTTGTTTTTCTTTTTAGTTAGATCTAATGGGCTCGTCGACGACGAGATCATTAGAGCCGTGAGAGGACTGTTGGAAACGAACAGTAAGAAAATTGGTCATGGAATTATTGAAGGAACTATACCGAATTCGCTAGGACTGACTTCGAGAAACTAAGGAAAACCGAAATATCAAACACGCATCCTTCCGAATGTAAGACCCGTTCGATAACGCTCACCTATCCCAGCTTCAGTGGGGAGAGAATTGCAGAACAGGAATCTATCGCTTAATGTGTACCGATCATCGCAGATTTCTTACACTTGTCATACGGTGACAACTACCACTTTCCAGTAGAACATTTCCTTGAAGGAACGGGAAGAAATTCGGCCATGGTATTTTGAATAAACCATCCCGGCACTCGGCTGGAGTGATTTCTGGTAACCATAGAAAAGCAAAACCTGGATGGCCGGATGGAGATTTGATCTGCAGTGCCAGGCACGAGTCCTTTGCAGCTTGAATTTATGCTTTTGCTGAGATATAATTGTCTAAAATTTTCCAAGACTTCTCCCATTCCGTTGTTCGGGCAAAGGCTCTACGCGAAACCTTGACGAATAGAATGAAAGCACGCTTTCCAATGAAAGTACCTACCTTTATACTATAAAAATGCAGTATTTCGTTCAAAAACCAAAAGTGTAACAAATTTCGTCATGTATATGTAGATTTTCGCTCTTAAAATGTGGGCTGGCGAACTGGTACTTAAATACCCTTTGTTATTTACTGCCTAACGTTTCCGGGCACACTTAAAACTTATTTTTGGTCTAACACAAGGAGAAGAAGCAGTAAGTTTTTAAAGAAAAAATAAGTAAAATGATTTTACCTTTTTCGCAGCCATCATGATGCAAATAACTTCGCAAGCTTTTCGTTGCCTCCAAACACACCTTTTTTACAGATTTTTTCGAGTCTTCTTCAGGGTACTAGCCTCCTGCTGATTCTGGTAGATACTAATAGCTAGCTCTATTGTTCTTACAGCCAGCCGCAGTTTGTATTTATATTTTACCAAGTGTGTTTATCATTTTGTCGCAAGAGTAAGTGATTCGTACTATAGATCCAACACAGCACTTAATTAAAACCTCATAAACCCCAGATTGGACTCAAACTGATGATCCTGTGCGTGCGAGGCCTCCTACGCTACCGAAACTAATGATTGTGCCATCTCGAAGATTACCTCATAAAGTCTGACCATTCTTTTTTATATTAGCAGTTTTGTTAACTATTATTGGACGAGTAACATTTTGTATGCTCACCCTGTTGGCTCAGTTGGCCGCGGAACCATGGCAGTGTCCGGTGCTGTCACGGGTTTAGCTTGTCGAAGTTCTGATGGTGGAAGTCGTTTTCATCATCAGGACTGCCTGCAGAATAGGAAAGGTAGTGATGCAAAATTCCTAATAGCCAGAATGTGGGCCAAAGTCCTGAGTTAAATCCCAAACCACTCCACAGTGCGTATGTTGTGATGGCAAACGACGCTGTTATTAATAATTTGTCCATCTAATGGGGACGGTCCGGTACCAGGTTTCACCCTGTTTCCCCTACACTGAAAAAAAAAACAAAAACAAAAAAACACACACACACCATCACAATCTGAAAGAGGACCAAGAGCATATAGTTACTGACTATCGAAACATTGCGCAGATTGATGGCAGAATTCTTCGTTGAAATCACTTCAACTGCCAGTTTGGACATTCGGTTGCAGCACAGCAACAAAGAATTGCTTTCGAAAGAGAAGTTCTAAGCTTCGGTTCGTCGAATATGCAGTTGAACAACAGCCCGTTCTTATTATGGGAGCTGGAATAGGCAGTAAATAGTACGAAAGACACCGCACTAGGACCATACTTTATCCAGCACCAGATGATGTGGAATTTAATTAAAAATGCTAAGAGTACCTTCTAGATATTTTTAACAGCATTTGAACTTAAGGTTGCTTCCCCGACTCGTGGAAAGGATCAACGTTAATCCTGTCTTTAGAACCTGATGATAATGAAACGTTTACAGATTGCTATCGTAGCATTGCCTTAACAAGCTACGAACGAGCATGGTGGGAGAGCAGTAATGCTCTGGCCTCGCGTTCGGAAGGACTTGGGTTCGAATCCCCGTACGGGCATACAGATTGAGGTTTTCCATGGATTCCCTAAGTCACTCCAGGCGGAAGTCTGGAGTCTTCCTTCAAAAGATCATGGCCGAATTCCTTCCTGTTGATTGCCCCATCCTTTCCCGCTTCTAATGATATCGACGTCGACTAGGAGTAAAACCATAAGCCGATAAAAAGTTGCGTTGGAAAGACGCTGGTGGTTCGCCTTATCTGGTGTCTGGAATGCCAAAATCTGTTTGGCCGTTTTCAGTGTGGATTCGGAAATTTACGTTCTACATTTGGATATCCTGATTCTGCTGGAAGCGATGATACAGGCCTCAATTGTCCGCAACCAGTACCTTGTGGGTGTGTTTTTAGATATACATAAGGCCTATTATACTACCTGCTGCCGTGGTATTTTAAATCAATCAGCTATATGAATCTAGTGTCAGGGAAAATATGCTCCTTTTTTGGCAACAGTTTTTTTTTCATTGCGTTGCTTCCGACACCGAGTTGGTTGCGAAGCATCAGATTATCTTAGTCAGGGGAACGGTGTTCTTGAAGGGTCGGTTTTAAACGTAACCCTTTTTGCTGTCGCTATTAATACCTTTTTGTCATTAATGAGGATTCAAGGTACTAATACACCAACAATTATTTTTTCACTCCTTTCTGAAGAAAGAGTTTTGTTAGTTTAACTCATCGTAAATACAAATTTATCGAATTAGTGATTTAATATAACTCATTTTAATCAGATTTACACAAGTCATCTAGGGAACTGTTTGATTTTCTTGGTGACAGCAGCAGTTGCAGGGTTAAGAGGTGACCAGTGTTTAGACTGACGACGCTTTGTTAATGCGACGTCGCGACTTTATTTGAACAAATCATTGGGCGGGTCAGCGCTCAGGCATATGCTTGCCCTCTACAGCATGTCTCTGTAACATGTCGCGCCTTTTAAGTGCTTAGATCGGTGTGTGAAAATTGTTGTGTGCGCTATTTGTTCAAATTATATCTCCAACAGCATTCGTGAGACACACACAACTAGAACTACGCAGCATTGTCGCTGTTAAATTAAAAAAATGACAAGTAATCTTGAGAAAGACGAATAATTTAGTAGAATACAACGCGTTTTTTTATTAAATTTATTTTATCACTTCGTGTGATATCAAGAAAATAGTTTCCGACCTGAATCTGTTGCAGCCACCTAACCTAACCAGGCATCTTACTCTGGTAAGAGTGGAATCCGAAGTACGGAAGCGTTTTAGGGTACTTCTAATACACAAAATAGTTTCTACAGTTGTGAAGGACTGGTTAAGGGCTTTTGAAAGACCCAGCGGAACATCAATTCGAACAGACGTATTGATTATACACCTGACCATGAACAGACCACACTTTTATTTTTAGAGGAAGCCACTTATATAATAGCCGATGATGGTGAAAAATGTGACATGACTGCATCTTGGTCTGCAAAATTAAACCGATTATGGTGTGGAGCGGTAACGCTTTGGCCTTGCATTCGGGAGGTCGCGGGTTCCAATCCCCGTGCGGCCATACAGATTGGGTTTTCCGTGCTTTAACCTAATCACCCCAGGCGAATGCCGGGATGATTCCTTTAAAAGTCCATGGCAGAATTCCTTCCAGTTTCTCGCTTTCAGTCCTTTCCTCCTCTAATGACCTCTACGTTGACGAGGCGCAAAGTCATAAGCAAAAAACGGTGCGAAATTAGATAAATCCTTCGCTTGTCGCAATGTTTTTTACAAGAAACTGGACAGTTCAACATTGTGTTGTAGGAACTTAAATTTATCCCGAACATTTGCGTGAATTATTGTAATTTTTTAGCCTTAAGATCGAAAGCAATACTGAAATTAACAAATTTGTAGATGTATGGTTGGGTGTGGACAATAAAGTCTGAGATTTCTGCGTTACAGCCTGGTTGGTCGCATATTGTGAAAGATAACAGAGGTAGCTCTTCCTCCCATGTGAAGTATTCCTGTAGGCTCTACTAAAGCGTTTACTTACCGATTTTGTATATATGTTTTCTGTGTTGGAGCGTAATATGTATTACAACCTCATACTACTGCTATTAACTTTGTTGTGTCGGCATTGTTTACAACTTATAAATTTACCAGCATAATCCGCTGTTTCGCTCGCGCTTTCCCATTTTATTTTTATTGGAGTTGTTAAGCATTAACGTTTGTAATGTAGCATGTTTGTAACCTTTACCGTAAATTAAATTCCATGGTTTCGTTGCTCTTATGGGAGGGTTAATCTTTGATTTAGTTGTTTGATTTACATTTTCCGTGTATTCTAGCTTAATATTTTTCAGAAACCTCAAGAAATAAATAAATTACATAGTCAAAAACCAATAACAAGAGAATCATTTATGTTGTAGCGTAATCATTGATGGGTAAGGTTGTCTCGTAAATGAGTGACCATCTGCGATGCAGTGTGATCTATGGCGCCTGTCTGTTTTGGGTTCTAACGAATTATCATTTGTTGCTCCGTTCACCGATCACGAAGAGTCATATACCACAGATGTTAAACTATACCATAAGCTTTCGAGCTATGAAAACCCTATCCAAATTACTTCTGCTGTTTTTGCATGATGCTTGGCCAAAGGGACAGACAGACGCAGCACACTTATTGATTTTTAATAGTGCAGGTATCTTTTGCTATCTCAGGCCAATTATTAATCGTGGCCTATGTATGTAAAAACTGCGGAACATATCGGTTAACTTGAAGACTAAGCGATTTCAACGTAACCTTATTGTGACATTTACTTAAACCTTTTTAGTCCATAGTATATGAAGGTGATTTAAAATATATTGATAAAGTGAAATAAAGAATTTCATATCTCATCTCTTAATAGTGATGTAAATATTGTGCTTAACTATTAACAGAGTAACACGAGAAAAGGGTGTTCTGCCAAACTAAACACCAAAGATTTAAGAGACCTAAATATATAGCCACCGCTCACCAGTATGAATGTGTGCTCCTGGTATGAATATTATATGTTATGCTGTTTATTTTTACTATATATTAATCTCCTTTCTTTGTTTCGATTGATGTAGTTTTGCCGATGCAGTCGACGCTGTAGCAATGCGTTATCACGAGCAGTTTTATGTGAGCACTTTATGTTCTGCATATTACCTCTTAATCTGCTCAAGTGCGTGTTATCGCGTTGGATGTTAATGAGCTGCTCCTAAACGATGCACTTAACTGCTAATCCGACTTTTTATGATCTGTCGACGGTCACGAATCACATGCCATCTCGACGTAAATGAACTTTGAATTGCTTCGGTTGTCTATTTGGTGACTGCAATTCGTTCGCATTTCGCTTTTAAGATCTGGTTTATCGTGAAACCGAAATTAAGGAATACAAATTAGTATTGATGGTATTATTGTTACTGCTCTGACGTAGAGTCCGATAGAGAATCAATACGTGGAGGACATGGTTTCTAGTTATGTGTTAATAATCCTTCGCGACATTCGCATTAGTTGAATTGTGGAATACATATGTAAGCCAGGACGGAATTTCAGTGTTTCATACGCTGTGTTTGCCTACTGCTTCGTTAATTTATCAGCGCTTGTGATAGCTGGTGATTCTTAGTAGTTATTATATAGTTATTATATCCAAGTATTTGGTAACTGGGTACGAGGTGGTAGAGTACACTCGGTTTTTTAAGATGACCATAATATTTTAGACTTTCCAAAGACTAAAACGTTCTGTAGTTCTTACAAGGCTTTTTAAAAGTTGTATGATATTTTAAATCTTATGACCCGAAATATGTCAGCGTATCTAAACAGGCTGGAGCTATACGGCTTTATGATTCGTCGACGTCCAGGTCATTAGGGCCGAGATAGGATGGGGGGAAAAAGGAACAAGAAGGAATTCAGTCATGGCCTTCTGAAGGAACCATCCTGGCATCCGCCTGGAGTGATTTCGGAAAACCTTGGAAAAGTAACATCTGGCCCGAGAGTTACTGACTTAATAACGCTGCATTAATTGCTCCAGCAAACGAAAATGTACTGTTTCAAATGAATCACAACGGAGAATATTTCAGTTTTGTCTAGTCAACTGGAAACATGTACTCACCAGACTGTTTGTTCTGGGATATACAGAACGCCCTCCTTTTGGAAGTAGGATATATTCTGGTAAGTATTCGGTGTATTTGGAAATCGGGTGCAAGAAACAGATCAAGTTGTCAGCTTAGCCTACAGCTAGGTCGGCACTTATTTCTCTCCGTTACCAAAGTTTTTTCTTGTGTCATTGTTGCAGAGCAATATCAACATTGCTTGGCAAAGGCAGTGACTGTAGGTTGAGCATAATAAACTCCGGCTAGTCAAACTGACCGTGCAGCCGCGGAGGAGATCATCGGCCGGAGAGAAGGAACGGTCTGCTTCACTGGCCTACACGTGGGGTACAGTGTGATGCATGTTGTCTTCTGCGCCAACATGACGCACCTGGATTTGGTGCTTCTGATGTACTGTTGATTTTACGCTGAGTTTTAGCATATTTTATGCTGATAAGGAAACGTGTTCGGTGTGGAAGTCGGAATCGGTGAACGATCAATGTGGATTTATAGTACACTTCTTCAGTTTTCTCATCCTAATATACTTCACCCTGGTGGGCCACCGTTTACGAGAAACTGAAGGTTAAATACTGTGAAATTTAAAATTGTCTATGTATACTGCTGGGAAAGCCATCTAACAACGAGAGGCCGCCAATTGTAATATTCAGATTCAATTCATACTGTGTGTAATATAAGCTCATGGCCAGAGGCATAATGAAGCAAAGCAGTAACATGCGCTTCTTCGCCGTTGTCGAGAAAATCTGCATTGAAATATTTCGTTGCGTTCAAATACTTTCTACGTTAGCAGATTTCAAGAGGCGCGTGGCGCTTCATAAGCCCGTCGTCGCCGGATCGAATCTCGCTGCTGGCAGCTTATTTTATCTACTTATTCAAATATATACGAGATATGGAGATAATTTCCTGCAGTTTCAACAATTATTCATATAGTAAGTTTTTTTAAATGCCTTTTGTTGTGGAAAAATCGACGGCGTATCGTTTCGACCCTGTTGTCCCCTCTTGCTGGTATTAACATCTGTCCATCAATTGTAACGGTCAAGTAATGACATTTGTATTTTATACCTGCAACAGAAAATATTTTTATTGTTGAAATATAACTTTTTTGCGAACAACATAATGAAGTTCGAAAGCGTCGGAATTTTCAAAACAGATGGCCTTTAAAAACTTATTATATGCATAATTATGGAAACTGATTATTTGTAGACCTATACAAATTTGAATAAATAAAATTTTTGCCTACAGTGGGATTCGATCCGGCGATGACGGGCTCATGAAGCCAACAGATTGCTCGCTGCGACACGCGCTCCTAAAAATAGAAATAAAAATTATTTGAACGCAAATTAATATTTCAATGCCGATTTTTTTCGACTATGGCGAAGAAGGGCATCTTACATTACATTACATCTGTGACCATGTGCTTTTGTAACACTTAGTGTGAATCAGATCTGAAGTGTACAATTGGCGGCTTCCCCTTGTAAGTTTAAGTGGCAAAATAGCTGTGTGGTTTAATGATTGTGTTAGTTGCGAAACGTCGTAGGTTAGATACCTGAAGAGTTATACTATAAACCCACATTAATCGATCTCCGATTTCGATTTCCACATCGAAGATCTCTCCTTGTGAGTATCATATTGAGGGTAGGTCTTGGCTAGGCTGTGAAATGGCGTTGTCGATGTAGGTTTTGCATGCTCTCCCGCAATCGTTCTTTGCGAATACAATAATAATTATTCCTTCATATAGGCCGTGAAATTTTGTTCCAGTTCCTTTCCCGCGATTCCCTGTAGGCACTAATGGCCACATAGTCGATGAGTCGTAAAGCCCTAGCAGAAAAATAACAAAAAAGGCAATGACTCAAATTTTTTTTTTGGTGTCCGATCTTCTTACAAATTATTTGGAAAGGGCTTTCGTAATTTTTACTATCGTTGTGTTTTCTCTTTACATCTATTCGACCTCTGTGTGACAGGACTAGTTTCCAAATAGTTCCCCTGAAATCAATGTGGCCCCATTACAGCTAGCCATATAAGTTATAGACTTGTCATTTGTCTTGGAGTTGGCTGATATCGCTACAGAGAGCAATATTTCACACATTTAACCTATTATCGGCCGTGTTATTTGGTTTCTCCTACTTAAGAAGTAAAGTTGAAACTGATGGCTGAAGCAGGGATGATATTAAAGGCAGAACAGCACTAGTGAAAAGAACCTTTTTCAAAAAGATATATTTTTTAATTTCAAATATTGATCTAGGACTCGGAACGAACCTTCTAAACTTCTATGCGTAGAGCACAGCATTTTATGGTAGCGAAGCATGGGCTTAAGGAATACCAGAAAGAAGGAAAATTGAAGCATTTGAAATATGGTGCTATAAAAGGATGCTGAAAATTAAATGGACAGATAAATTACGAAATGAACATGTTTTAGAATGATGGTTCAGGAAAGAGGAGTCAGGATAGTGGGATACATTTTAAGACACGCGGGATTGGTTAATTTGTTGGTGGAGGGAACGGTTAAAGGAAAGAACTGTAGAGGAAGACGGAGATTAGAATATATGAAGCAGATAATTGAGGACGTAGGTTGTAAAGGGTATATTGAGATGAAGAGGTTAGCGCAAGATAAAAAAAAGATGGAGG
This sequence comes from Vandiemenella viatica, assembly GCA_031002005.1. Classification (NCBI taxonomy): domain Eukaryota; kingdom Metazoa; phylum Arthropoda; class Insecta; order Orthoptera; family Morabidae; genus Vandiemenella; species Vandiemenella viatica. The sequence goes on from JARYHS010007289.1 coordinate 22,992, forward strand.
ATGGATCCCCCAAAGGAAGTTAACTAATCCATTGTGTGAGAGGTAGGAAGGCCAGTTCCTTTCCTGTGGGACTTAAAGTTTTAACGTGGAATCCCAAACACTGATGGTCCTGGCATAGCTCTTATGATCAAACACAACTCTTAAAACTTCCTGGCTCTGCGAGAATTTGATCGCGGGACCGGACCACGAACGTTTGAGAGCAAACGCCTTAACCACTGAGCTACCAGACCGCTTATAATTTCATAAAACTTCAAAAGTTGGCAAAACATGGTATCCTTTCAACTTGACCAATATAAGGTAGTAAAACCGGTTTTTATGATTATTACTTTAGATAATTAGATTATTTCACAAAGCGTGAAGATTCATTAAATTTAATTCAGAAAGGTAATGGTTAATGCAGCAGTACTTGATTTTTAAAGAACAGTATTGTTGTTGCTAATTATTTCCTTATTCACGATTTACTGTGTTGTGTAAAACTAAGGAAGAAAAAGGTACACATTTTTTTTTTTTAAAATTTACACACGTGCCGAAAATCTTAAAATACTCGATATACGTGGATTTCGGCATGTTGAAAATATTTGCGCTTTCAACAGCCTCGCGTCGTTATTAAACACTAGAATACATTTCCTAGTATTTTTTTATTAGAGTTACCTTTATGTCTGACTCCCTAACAGCATTTTATAGATTTTGATTTAGCTCACGTCTGTTTACGGTTAGTGTTCCCTCTGCTAGTTTTATAAAACGCCTTTTTTTTCAGAATAGTAGAGGTAGTGGATTTTCTCAGCTTTCAAGCCGTATCAGTAGGATTAGCGGAGGTAGAGCTCCGCATTCCTATTTCCTGACCATTTACACTGGAGTGGACGTACCGTTGACAGCGACACAGGCCTGCCTTTTTTTACCTTCCCGTGGAGTTTCCCCCACGGTACTCATTTGATGGCAGGGTGAGTGGGCCTGGAGGACCGTTCCAAACGTTCAGCTTCGAGGAAAAATCCTGTTCTTCGTCGGGGATCGATCCCTGGTCGTCCCGCCTGAGCTATGCGGCCACCCTTTTCAGTATAGTACTAGTCGTAATTCCTAAATTCTTACACCGACGAACTCGTATTCCTAGGGATACTGAAATAATCGCAGTTATTTTTGAAAAAAAAACTTCGTTGGTACAATTGCCACCACGGTTAATGTTGCTGTGAAAAGACTCATATTTTTCAAGTTTATTTGACTGGTAACAGAATGCGCTTTCTTCGTGGAGACAGATTTTCAGATTTTGTAGACATTTCTCTACTGTTATTTCGATTCGAAAGCAACAATTATGAAATAGATCTATGTTTTGTTGAACGTTGGATAACTGAGCGAGTTCTAGATGATAGATGTCGGGCCCGCTGGGTGAGTATTTGAGAGGATACGGATTTATTCTTTGTCAGGCCATTCAGATTTCAGTTTTGTTTCCAACATCACTCCAGGTGAGTGGCAGCTGGTTCCTTTAAAAAAAACCATTGTAATGGTCAAATTTCCTGTTAATGTCGCCAGTTTATAGAAGAGCTGCTAAAAATGAAACACTTATTCAAAATGATATCAATGGAAGGTTGTAGAATCCACTTTTATATATAAATTTTTTAACGAGTCGTAATCTTTATAATTTCACTGACTGTGTTACTGTTGGACATCATTCACGAAAATAATGAAAATTGTCTTTTATGCTTTGCCGCTTTGTAAATAGTTGTGTGTTCCTATTTGACCGCAGTGCAGTATGACGTCACGAGTCAAATTCCCCGAGGTCTGCGTGAGCAAGCGGGCCAGTCCCATACTCCCGACCTTGCACGTACCCCCTCGCTGACCGCGACTTCCTTTTCAGAGAAGGCTTCTCTGCGATTGAGTGGTCGTACTTTCATCCTCGCACGTAGTTACTGGGTGACGCACTATTCGTGGTCACTGCAGTCACCGAAACTGCCTTTCCATTCGAGAAGCAGACGTGACATCGAGATTTGCGTAAGAGAGACATATACGGTGCTTCTGACGCACCGTTGTTCGTCACAAACTTTACGATGCTGTGTAGTTTCCAAATGTCGGCGGAGTTCCTCAACGAGCATAAATAATTTGAAGACGATTACGTACGATATGATGAATTGTGTGGCATAAAAACTGACGTGTTTCATTAATGAATTTTTTTTTTAAATTCAGTAATTTCAAACTGCGACATGGAACATATGAGAAATGGAAGCTCTCTAGAAGTTCAGAAATAATCGAATATGACGATTCTAATGCAAAATGTTAGAGCTCTAAATTCATGCCATTGTACATGATATTATTAGTCGCAAATCTAAAGGAATCCAGATTTTAATTGGTATAAAACATGTTAGAAATAATTGGTTCCTTATAGTAGCGTGGTGGCTCAGTGTTTAAGGAGTTAGACTGGCGATCGAGAGGTCTCCGGTTCCAATCTTTGTCTCGGCGGCAATTTTCAAAGGCCCATACCCAATACCCAACATTCATCTCTGGCACAGCTTGCTGTGTAAGGGAACGTCCATAAACTACGTAGCTCCATTTTGGCCTCATGTGAACCCCCCCTCCCCCCACGTAGTGTGACGTGGCTTTTGCCTCTACCCCCAATCCTCCCCCGCGTGGCACGTAGCTTTTTTCCCTATTGATTCTAGAAGACATTTTGTACTGTTTTCTCCAGTCGGACTATCGTAAATTACATTATGCAGATAATTAAATGACGGAAGTAAATATTCACACGCTGTTGTGTGTTCTATACCTTATTTTAACTGGGACAAGTAATATTAATGAAAAGTTACGTGGCTTGGCTCAGAAATCCCCCCCTTCCCCTCCACGAAGCGCAGCATAGCCTTCTACCCAACCCCTCCCCCCCCCCTCTCCAGTTAGTCACGTAGTTTATGGACGCCCTCAAATGGAACTACACCAGAACGCTTCCGTTGTTCGGATTCCACGTGAAATTATAGGTCCCTTCTGGGTTAACAACCCTGGCGATATGTACACATCCAAAACAAATTCAAGGCAAACGAAGGCTTAACGTGGTCCCAGTTGCCTCAAGCAAACATACAAACAATTGGTTCTTAATTAGCACTTGATGTTTTTAAACTTGGACTAACTGTTTCTGAATGTTATTCTTTTTGGGATAACGCTGAGCAGTTTGATAAAATTTAGCATCCTGTTTGTTATAACAGCTTTACTTTCTGTTACGGTACAGGGTTTTAGCACTTGAATCTTATACAGAATCACGAAACAGTAGATTTTAAAAATCCCAGTTCTGATTGCAATTGACAATAAGATATTTGTTGAGTAATATCATTAGTTGTTAATCTCTTTTGTTTGCTTTGTGGGCACATCTTAGTGATGTAGGTATTTATATACGTCCATTTAAGGTACTAACTCTCAAGACATTATGCATCTTGTTTTTATTACGGTTCATCCGTCTTGTAACTAAACAAAATTCTTTTTTTATGGCAAACGCGTTTTGTCTTAATTTAAGTCATCGCTGGTTCCATAGGTATCATAAACATATATTAGTAGTCTTGAAGAAACACGATACGTGTATACCATAAAAAGCATTTTGTTTAGTTGCAAGACGAAGACACCATAGCAACTAAGGAAGAAAGGCCAAAAACACCAGTATATTAGACGTCTTGTTTAATCACCTTGTACTGAGCGTGGTAAGAGTGTGTGCGTAAACGCTCTGGCCTCGCATTCGGGATGACGCCAGTTTGAATTCCCGTGCAGCTGTCCAGATTTTAGTTTTCCATGGTTTCCCCAAATAATTCCAGGCGAATGCTGGGATTGCTACTTCAAAAAGGCTATGGCCGAATTCCTCTGCTCTTTGCCGCTAATTCTTTCTTACCTCCAATAATGTTGACGAGGTAAAATCCTAAGTAAAAAAAGTATCATTTTTGTTTAGTCGTTGTGGACAGCGAAGTAGCAACAGACAGTTACTAGTTTTTCACTCTTTTCTCCCAGTTATATTACGTGATTCACAATAACTTTCAAGCTACGTTATATCTGCTGCAGTGGATCAAACCAGCTGCCTTCACTAAGGATAGTGGGTGAGCAGTAACATTCTGGTTTCGCATTCGGGAGGATGCGGTTTCAAATCCCTATCCGCCCATCCAGAGTTGGGGTTTACATGGTTTCAGAAAATCAGTTCAAGTGAATGCCGGGTCGGATACTTAAAAAAAAAAAAACCAATGCCGTATTCCTTCCAGTTACTTGCTCCTTGTTCTTTCCTGCTTCTAATGACCTAGATGTCGACGAGGCTTAAACCCATAACAAAAAAAGAAATAAAAAGAGCATCTGCCTTAAGCGAAATGGAATTTTGTTGGAGAGACCTTGCTGTTTACTAAGAGTCCCTGCACAATCTTTCAACGGATGCCTCGGGAAATACGACTGCGTATGGCTGAAATGTTTTGTATGCTATCTCATGTTAACATCGATAAACTGTTGTAAAATTACGTAACGGTTTCACAACATAATTTTCAGTATAATAATAATTCAATGTGGTCGTATGACAGGGTTTCTATTGGCTGCGCATTCCGCCTCTGTCGTAGCCGCCTTAACCTAACCCGGTAACCGTACCGGGTACATGGAACTAACGGTTTAACGTGGAATCCGAACAAGGGACGTTTTCTTACTTACTTCGCATTATACAGCAAGCTGTGCCAGAGGTAAAGGTCGGATTATTGCTCTATGAAAATCGCCGCCAAGACAGGGATTCGAACCTGGAAACTTTCGATCTCTATTCAGACACCTTAACCACTGAGCCACCAGACCGCTCCATAATTTTAAGTGAATGACATTGTGGTCGCAGATCGGAATAGCACGAGGAAAGATATTTCTAGCCCATCTTGTAGCATTTATTTTATAATCGGATATTCGTTTTTAAACCATCCAAATTTTATTATTATCTAATTGGGGGTTCCTGTACTAGGCAAAGTTTTTCTTCGTTAAATATCTTTAGAAGGTTCTTATGATCTTGTTTCTGTGCACTGTCAATTTATTACTTTCGACAATAGTTTGGTTATTACACGTAATGGTTCACCTGACATATAGCTGTATTGTCAGTGAGCATGCAGGTGAAACTGTGGCTTTTAGAGTTGACGTAATATAAGTTCATAGGGTGGAGCACTGTTGCGGATTCCCAGTGAGATTTATACGTTAAATTGCATTTGATGCAGCAATCAATCTGAAACAGTTGTAGGTCATACACTCAAAAATCTAAAGTCAATTTTCTTTACATGTATAAAAGAGTAACAAGAACTATTGCAAGAGGAGTTCGATCAATTTATGGAGACGCTGTAAATTAAATAAACGTGGGCGAAAAGTCACATTCACATTACAATTTTCTTTTTGATTGAGTGGTCTGGTGGCTCTGTGGTTAAGGCGTTTGACTCGAGATCGCGATTGGTTCGATTCCCTGCACACTGGGATTTTCAATGGCTTTAAACCCGACCATCACTTCTGGCACAGCTTGCGGAAACTTTATCATTTGGCGGCCGAACTGTCATCATGGATATCTCTGACAACAATACTATATGATGATTTTGATTTAGTATATTGCAGTATACGAACCAGCGGTAACACTTAAAATCCCATGCCTAGCAATCCTCTTTAACTCATGAATTAAACAAAAATTTTGATTATATTATAACATATTAAAAATGTAAAGAGATTCAATAAATAATGAAAAGAGACTGAAAAAAGGCGAGAACAAATGTCTCCAGATGAGACACGAAAGAATTCATGCTCTCAAAAATGTTATTGTGAAAAATTCTGGCAGTCCTGACTCTCTGAATATTGCGTGTTCATTTCTAGAAGCACATTCGTCGTCACAGCAAATTACTTGCAGGTGACACATAAAGTAAAGGACAGAGATGTCTGGAATTTCCCATCGATATGATTTTCCGAGTACTTGCTAGCCTCAGATCACACTAATGTCCTGTCATAAAACTGGTCTTGTCGTCCTGACAACAGTGATATCGAAACCAGTGGAATATGAATTAAACCACTTTTTTGGGAGGGGAGGGAATGATTTTGCCCTAACAGTTTGACTGGATCGATTCCTATTTCACAAGTCATTATATGTATGACTCCGGGATAGTGGTATGTAAAGATTTTATACCAGGATCCTAGGATCGCATGTTCCATTCCAGGCTCTGGCATCAACGGTTTTACGTTGTATTTGTTTCGTATTTACTGAATGATGGTGTCCACCTGACACGGGATTACACACACACACACATATATATATATATATATATATATATATACTTAGAATAACATTAAGAACACTTTCACACGGTGAAATTATCCCACTCAAATCTCACCGGGACTCACCTAAGAGGAAGTAAAACCGTCCATACTAACTGCGTATTAGCCCGGACGCCGATTATGGTCAATCTTTATACAGGGCGTTCGCCGGGAAACGCTACCCACTGTTAGCGCTACAAGGAAGAAACTGCTCCCGGCGAGCGAGCGGTCAGCTTCCGGCATTGTTCGACCGTCGGCCGCGGACTATTTCATAATAATTACGCTTCATAAACTTGTATGTGCTAAGCATTTATATGTGACGTCAGTTGCGGATCAACAGTGCCATCGTGGACACCCTGCAGGTACCAGTTGCAAAATCTAATCCTAGGCCCCTGGTCTATTTCTGTAATTTTATGCACCACAATTGTTTTGTACGGCTTTAAGTGAACTAGCTTTGTTACTTTCCAAGCTGACGTCTTAGATACGCCTGCCTGCTGCCCTAACTGACTTAATGATTTTTTGGGTGACTGTTCTAGTCGAAAAGCGATATCGTCAATTTTCTCCTCTGTGAGAATACGGTTGACCGACAGTCTCTTTGTGTTAAAAAATGAACCCGTTTCTCTTACTTTTTTTAACCAGACGCAGAATTGTTGATTTAGCTGGCAGTAAAGCGCCAGGATATTCGCGACGAAATTTACTGCGACACTTTTTAAACGACTTCTTCTTCACACATGTATCGTAGAGAAATATTCTTTGTTGCAAACTGTAACGTACCATAATTTTACTCACACTCAAACACGGTACAGATTAGTTAGAGTATGAAGCCCCAAACCAGCCAAACCGCAAAGAAACGTTTATTCACAACACTGATTAATAAGAGACTGAAGTCACAAACTAGCTACAGTGCGGTGATTCACCGCGCCGTGTGGCGGGAGTTGCTGGCTCCACTGTCCCAGCAAGTTGCCGATGGCAACAGACTGGGAGGGTAGCGTTTCCCGGCGAACGCCCTGTACTTATTAGATATCCGTTGATCCGAGTGGTATGCTGGTTCCATGGTGTTACGTTAGGTACGCGGTTACGATTTCAGTATCAGATGAGGATTTTTTTATATTATTAAAATATGACCACCTCTCTGAGCCCATTTATCAAGTTCAAATTTATAAATAAATGTATATATTGCTCTAACTATTGCAGCAGCAGCAGCAGCAGCAGCAGTGAGGACAACACAAGACGAACAAAACCATCAGTTCCCTAGGCCAAACTCAAACCGGTGATCCACAAAATAGCGAGATCAGCGTCCTAGCCTGTACATTACCTTCATTTCTGGATGAGCTTCAAAAGTTAAAATTTGGTTTAGTTATCTTGCCTCATCATTTAAGTTATCGTAATTTTCGAGCAATGAGATTTTACAATATTTAAAGCATTTCTAAGCATTGCTCACGTTGTGTATTCTCTTTGCCAGTATAAAATCATCCATAACGGCTTGACAAATTTGGACACAAAGGCGTTTTCACCACGTCATAAACTGATTTTTTTAAAAAATCGTTAACAAAACTGAAAAACACAAGACGAATACATCAAATAAAGGGCAGGGTATCTAGTTATCTAACATCTGATTGGTCTGCTTTGAAATGAGATATCTGCAACATCGGGAGGACGGCGGGAATCCAGATTTGGGTTTTCCATGGTTTCCCAAATCACTCCAGGCAAATGCCAGAATGCTTCCTTCAAAAGGCCATGGCCGAATTCCTTCCCATTCCTTGCCCCCCCCCCCCATCCTTTCCCGTCTCTAAAGACCTCGCTGTTAGAGAGACGTTAAGCAGTTTAAAAAAAATGCTGAAACAAACTACTGAAATTTCGAAGTAATTGTAATGATGCAGAATTTCTATTTCCAAATTTGAGCATATATGAAGCCTAAAGTCATTTGTGCTGATTCAGCCTAATGGGATTAGCTTTCCCTTTAATTATGATAAATCGCTTACCAATTAGTCTCTCCCTCTGATTAGTTCCGGTATTTTTGTTTCTTTCTTACAATATTCCTAATAAATTGCAGTCTCAAACTGACTTGACAAACTTTTATATATTCAATTACAAATGGCCAGAAGGCTGTTGGATTTTGGAATAGTTATTTTTTTTTAAAATTGGATGTCTAATTTTGAGGTCACTTTTTTTTGTCATTAGTATTTCTTCGTCCAGTCTCAACAGACATTTCAAAGTAAAGACAAAAAAAAAAAGACGAACGCATCAGTTAACATACAGCAGTGTTGGAGATGCGAGACTGTAGCAAGTGACCTTTAGTGGATGCAGTGAGCCGTTAGCCATTAAGCTAATTATTATAATGTGACTTTTTACAATATTGTTTAAGAATTTGCTTTATTGTTTATCGGACTGCTCATTAATAACGACTTCATTGTGTCAATAATAACTCTGTTTATTATACCATAACCTACTAAAGAGATATCAAATGTTCTCGGCCTTGTTGGTAGATGGGGAGTCTCTACCAGCTGTTCGAATCCCCGTCCGGTCATCCATATTTGGGTTTTCCATGGTTTACCAAAATCACTCCAGGCGAATGACGGGATGCTTCCTTCATAAAGGCAATGGCCGAATTCCTTCCCGTTCCTGTCCCCAGTTCCATCCCGCTTCTAATGACCTCGACGTCGACGAGGCGTAAAGCCATATTAAAAATCTACCAGCTATTTATTTCTTTGTTAATACATTATTCTCTTACTATTGTTAATCAATTTACAGAATGCCGTTGGAGGAAGAGAGGCATGTTAATTTTTATTGATGCTGTAATAAAAAATATTTTAGCGAAACAAATCTCGTACACCAACTGCAGAGTCCACAAGCAAGTATACTAATGACAGGAGCACATCTGCACCGCGTTCTTCATACTTTTGGGATGGATATTCTGTGCAGTGCTTGAGAGTTGAGGTTTCACACACTTGATCGGAGAACATTGCAGGCCGCTCCCAAAATACTAAAGGAAACATTGATCCGAACATCTACCCTCTCACTGTCATAACTGAAAATCAAGGCGCTGTAATACTCTGTAGTACTATTAGACTTCGGTGGCCACTGTCCACGTGGTCCACGATGGCTGAATCGTGGGGGGAGGGGGGGGGGGAATATCACAGAAACGAAAGTTTTTATAATGCTTTTACTGTTATTGCAAGAAAATCCAATGAATCTTATGATTTCTTCTGAAACATTTTAAATTAATTGTATTCGCAAACTTACCCACGGCGATTTATTAGAACATTTCTTTCTTCACGCCTTCAAGAGACCATCGCCTGAATTCTTAGCCGTTACTTGGCTCCATCCTTCTATGGCTCTGATGACGTCTTCTTTGAGGAACAATAAAAAAGTGATCGAGAGAAATTCTTTTCAAATTTAGAGTTACGAGAAATTATGACATATTGCGATTTATAAATTGTACCGTGTGTGGTGGGTGAGCGGTTTACGCTCTGATCTGGCATTCGGGACGATGCCGGTTCTAATTCCCGTCTGGGCATCCAGATTTGGGTTTTCCATGGTTTCCCCAAATCACTCCAGGCGAATTCCGGGATGCTTCCTTCAAAAGGCCATGGCAGGATTCCTTCACGTTCCTTTTCCCCCAGTCCTATCTCTCGACGTCGACGAGGCGTAAAGCCATAAGTAAAAAAAAAAGTTATAAATTGTGAAATATTTAGAGGAATATGGCGATCTTTCACAGTTACATTCGAAACTTTATGGTGAAACTGCATGTGTTACGTATATTTCAGCTGTTCACTGTAGTATGAAGTCTACCAGCTGCCATTCAGTAGCATCACCGAAAATTAAACACATCTGAAACCGTGCTGTGGACAAACATTTTTTTTTTTCGTTTGGTAACCAAAGTAATTTATGTAATCTAGAATAGCTTAGGCTGCTGTGCCTGAGAGTGTATTAAATGGAATTTTCATTACGATTTGATCCTTGGCATTTAAATATTTTTTACTGAGTTGCTGTTTCTTTGTATTATGTACACAAGGAAAAAACAGTGGTCTATAATCATAGAATGCAAATATCATACAATACTACGTCCCAATCTTACGTCTGATCGTAATTAGGAACTTTAAAGTATACATTCATGCTTATATCTAAAGTCCAGATTTCACTAAGAATTTCTAAATAAGCGCCGAAAGATGGGTAGTAATAGCTTCTAATTCAACTTGAATGGCTGTTTTACGTTTTCTTTTTGTTAATATAGTACCTTCCTAGTCCAGATTTCTTATCCATTTATTACTCATAATGCCTGAATAATTAATGAACAAAGTATTACCAGTAACAAATGTTTAGAATTTCTTAAAATCTTAACAGATCTTTGATATCTGGCTGCTGCTAAACATGTGTAAGGGGGGGGGATATGTAGTAAGGTTTACTAAAACCATGAGTGTGTGCTTTATAAACACTGTATTGGGCAATCTGAGCCAAATTAAGTATATGTAAAGTGATTTACTAATTAACATTTAGAGTGAAAGTAAAGATGCAAAAGGAAAAAATAGACTCTCCAAAATATATATATGGCGAGATTCAATAACTCATTATCCGCATATAACGTGTATTGTATTTCTGTCTTTCTAATGTTACAAGAGGGTCATCTGGAGTGGCAGCTTGTTGCACTTTCTCTGTGGTATCGTACATGGAGGCTGTGAATCGTATGGCCTTGAGTGCTGGGCTACCTGCTTCTCGTGGCTGAGGTGTGCGCTGTTAATTGAGTGAAGTGCAAGCGAGCGTGCCGCATTGTCATAAGCGTTACAAGTCTTTGAGATCCTATTGACAATGCGCACGTGCCTCATTGTCCTCAGGTTCACGGCCGCAGGCTTATTATAGGCACTTACGTCCCCCTCAATTCGCCAGAGCCCGGTCAAATGGTATACAGTCACTTACATTACCCGAGGTCATTAAACTAGACGAATTTCTTGTGCTTGTATGACGCCATACTTCTAGAAATTGGGTAGAACTTGTTGCCACAGCATTTAGAGTCAGATCATCCACTGTACTGGGAATTTGGATTTACACTGAAAATGAGGTATCTCCATTACGCTATCCAAACTACCAGGTTAGGATGTGTTGCGCTCGTCACAAAAATGTTGTTCAGATCCTTTTCACATTTATTCCTGATGCATAGTATGCTTAAAGCTCAAAACAGGTGACGTGAGAGTGTTTGCGGGCGTTGAGAAGGAAGCAATTCAGTCAACGCATAGGATTACAGTGAACTAAGTTCGGGTATTGAGTTGTGAGCCCAATTTCTCCTTCTTCTTTCTATGTACCATGCGTGATTCCGGGTGTTTCCCATGAAAGGTTTATTCCTCCTTGGGAATTTTTTGGGAAGATGAACTGGGGTGGTTTTCAGTTGCTTTCCCCAGTGTATGTTCGTTTGTGTTATTGTAAGTGTGGATGGCTGTGATGGTGTGTGTGTTCGGAGTAGAGTGTTTGTTTTGTGGATGAGAGTGAAAACCGGTGCCGGCCCATTCAGGCATACTCTTTCTAAAGACACCGAAGGGGCCACCAGGATTAAAATCTCCAGTCGACAGAAGAATCACCGTCAACAGTGTCGTATGCCCTCAATCCGTACGCACTGCGGAAAAGTATGGGATTTAACCCGTAATTTTGGCACAAAATATGGTGATTAGGAATTATGTACCACCACCTCTCCTACCCTGCTAGCCTAGTCCTGATGACGGAAATTTCTTCCATCACCTGGCCTCGCATTCGGGAGGACGGCGGTTCGAATCCCCGTCCGGGCATCCAGATTTGGGTTTTCCATGGTTTCCCAAAATCACTCCAGGCAAATGCCGGGATGCTTCCTTAAAAAGGCCATGGCCGAATTCCTTCCCATTCCTTGCCACCCATCCTTTCCCGTCTCTAAAGACTTCGCTGTTGAGAGACGTAAAGCAGTTAAAATAAAACAAAAATAAATCTTCCACCACCAGGACTGGAACCAGCTAACCCCGTGTCAGCGCCGGACATAATCACGGTGCCACAGCCTACTGAGTCAACGGCGGGTGTGAGCCCAACGGTGGATTCTATTTTCTCCCGTTTCTTTGACATTCCCTCTAGTGAATGTGACTTGCTGTGTGAAGTACAGTGATAATTTTAGAGTTGTAATGTATGGTGAAAAATCATTTTAATCTTCTCTTTATGTAAAAATATAGAAAAATGGTATGCAAAA
>JARYHS010007290.1:0-12189 GCA_031002005.1 Vandiemenella viatica
AATTTACGTGGACTAAAATTTAAAATAATTGTTAACATGTGATACCGCATACAATTAATTTCCTTCGTTTTCAGTGACGCTATATTACTAAGTCGTTATTTCATTCGCATGTAAGTATTTCCAACGTTTCAAGATTCGATGGCGAAACAGTGAGTGTATTAATGTGCTTGTGACACAAGTTATGAGTTTCGAATGTAATCATTAGCCAAGTTTGTTGGTTAAGCTGAAATGCAGCCTGGAGAAGAATGTCAATGGACACGCTTTGTTAGAGCATAAGGCACTTTGGATTTAGTTTTATAATTTAAGCGGCGTAGCATAGGTTTTCTTAATTTCGTTGGTTCCATGTTCCTGTCATCATTAACTCAATGGAACGTATAGCGATAAAAATTAAAACTAAAAAAAAAAAAATACAAATTAAGAGTTATTGTATTCATTTTACTGGCCGTGGTTTGAACAGCAGCCAAAATGTTTATACTTACACGTTCTTTGGGCGATATTATTCAAGAATATTTACACATTATAACTACCAAACATATTAATCGAGTAAAGTACTTCGAAATATGGACTGTTCCGCACAAGTTATTATGAAAAAAGTACATATTGCTGATATTTATGGTAGCTGTTTCTCAGACATCTTTCTTCTAGAAAAATCTGAATTTCGTATCTATAATGATGTAAGGAAGAAGTATTGCCGTTTTAACGTCATTTTTTGTAAAGCATTGCACCAGATACAAACTGTTTAACTGTCTACTAGAGACAATGTGTGTGTACCACATTAGTAATCTAACGCATTTCGCACCTGTTACGATACAAGTTAATCATTATTACGTTTGATTTACGTATTTGGTTTATTTTAAAGTACTGTGGTCAAAAAAACTTAATAACCGAGGTAAAAAAATAAAACGGAATCCAAAGTTTTGTCAGATTTTTGCAAAAGAAGTGCACATCTGAAGAACATAATGATCCGTGGCACACAATTTCCCATATACAAAGGTTTTCAATTGCTTCGTTCCTCTCATGGTACAGGTAAGTTATTAGCTATTTCCGCAGATTTTATTTCGGACCATTAGTTCTATAAATTTGAAAACCCCATCCAAATTGCTGCGGTAGTTTTTGCGCGGTTCCCGTTCAAAATAAAGAAACACACGCAGCTTGTTTACAGATTTATAATAGTATAGAATAGATATAAGATTTCAGCGAAGCGCAAAAGCTAATCTTTCCCGATGCCATAAATGACATTCAGCTTTGATCTTTACTGCCAAACAGATTTTTTACTGAAGAAATCCTTGTTGAAATACTTTTTACCCGCATTAACGAAGTCTTGTGTGAGATGAAGTGGAACATCAAAACAGAGACAGTTTATGTTACATAGACTACAGAAACTCCTCTCACCAATGAATTAAACTAAATCAACCATGTTCCACAGACAAATACTGCAACATAACTCAAGACAAAATGGTAAATACTAAAACCATAATACAAATGAAACACTCCAATCACCGGAAATATGCACGTGTGTCATTCCGTTCTTGTTATTGGTGCTTTAGAGCTAAACAATAAAAAAAAATCTAAAATAATGTGCATCATCATGCTCTTTAGCGCTCTACGAAAAAGTAAAGTAGTTTAAAAACGAAAAACTTGATATCAGAGTAGCTGATTGTACGAAGGTTAGTTACACTGTAGGTAAAATAAAAAAAGGTCTGGATGGACGAAAAGAGATAGTTGTGTGGCTTACAGGGCGTGGTTATACTGCGCATTTAACGCCATAATTAAACATGTGAATTCGGAACTGATGATAGCCAAATCCACAGAATAAAACAGAAATAAGCATGACCAACTTTAGTTGGATCAGTCAAAATGAAGATAATACCAAATATGCAAACAACAAAATTCCTGCCTAGGTACAAAGCGTCCAACCATACACCGCAAAGCACATCACACCAATAGTGGCTACTAAAAATCATAAACTTTTAAAATATTTAATTGGGTTGACAGGCTGCAGAATGGTTAGCGAACAATAAAATTACTAGCATCTCCCCATAATCTTAAAAAGCACAGAGAACATAGCACAAAATTGTAAAACCTTGTTAACGCTGTTCTTCATTTAAAATATGCTCCAGATCAGCACCAAGGTTAATGTCTGCCCCCAGTCGACGAAATAGCACACAAGCATCTGGAATGTGGCTTATCGTCAAACATACACTACAAGCACTGAAGTTGGTTGAGTCCTCCCTGCGAAACAGTTATCCCTTTGTCATAGGATTAAGACCAATCTGGAGGCGAACAACAAACATGTTTTTTCACCCTTTGGACTACTACACAGATGCACAATCTCATTGACCAGCCAGAGATTATTACGCACGACTTCCAGCGACTTACTCCGCTAAAAATCAAACATTTTGCCATTCGACACCTACGTAAGTTTAGGCTTTTGACCGGAACGAAGTTTATTCTGACCTTGCTGAACACTAACTTTGCAGCTGCCTCTTTACCCTGAATATCCGCATGTCTGGGAACCAAACACAATAAAACCATATTCCCATTGGGTTGGAGGGAATTTAGGGAGAATTTCCTTCAAATGCTAGAGTGACTCAAATACCGCAAAACATTCCACTGTATAAACGACAAACCTACTATCAACTGCGTGATGCTGATTTGAAACGTCATATGACACATTAATAAAAACATTGTCAGCGGTACACAGCTCGTTGTACAATGACAGATCTCAATATTTGTAGGCCTCTTTGAAAGCTATTGATTAAATTTCCACCAATCCTAGCGGTGACCAACGGACAACACACAATCTTCTAAAATGGCATTCGAATGGTGACTGAAAGGTCTATAAGAGCTGCAATGGTTAGTGCAGAAGCGATCGAATCATGGGTTCATCACTGAGTCGTAGATGGGACGGCCAGGTGTTGAGCCAACATTCGTCACGATTCACACGATAAGAAGATGCCGTCGGATGACAAGCGGCGGCTCACCAGCATAACGACGAAGGCTTTTAATAGGAATAACAGGATGTGCTTCAGTTCCAAGCGAAATGTCTGCAATGTCCAACATCCGCAAGTAAGTGTCCCTCTTAGTATCAAACAGCCTTGGCATATGTACCGTGGTTCCATAAAATTGTAGTAGGTTCGAACGGTGTGTAACCCATGATCTACCACAGAAACGTTTAGAACATTTATGGCTCTAGCTTTATGAGAATAGTAAACCGAGGCTCTGGTTGAGGAAAAAACAGGCTCTAGTCGGTACGAAACTAGCGGCCTACGGAAGTGTCATGCAATTTCGGCGCCTAGCACCCAGTGAGTGCGTCCCAAGAGGAAGACGACGATTCTACCACGCTGCCGAACGGTTGGAATCATTCTCGTTTCAGTTTTCCTGATGGATTTTTGCATTTTGATCTCGACATGCTGGCAAGTTTTAAATTCTCGACGGTGCTGATGAGTTTCTGTAACAAACAATATGAATCAAGTGCTAGAAGGCAGAGAGGTGTTCGAATTAGACGATAGGATATTTTTTTCATTCATTTACAAAACAAAGGAGGAACTCAAACTTTTAATCCGTTGGTCCGACATACAATCGCAATTTAATCACTAATTTTAATGCTTCAAGACAGGAAGGGTTTTAGCTTTCCGACCTCAATGCACATCGAATTTCACGTGAAATATAGTAACACCAATTTTTTTTCAATAGTCTGAATTTCCGGAATGTTTCGTCTCAGCCGTGAGCACCAACCTGACGGAGAAAACTAACTGTCCTTGTGAAATGTGCTGAAAGAAGAAGGTCAATGTTTTAAATTTTTTACTTCAAGCTCTGGTTTAGCTTAAGTGAGCTACGGTTTCGCTGACCACTGACGGTTTGTCTTCACCTACTAAAGACCAATTTAAAGCTTGGGGATAATTTATCAGGTTCTTTTAGAGATTCCACTAAAACCTGGCGCTCGAGAAGCATGTCCTGAAGATGGACTAAGAGGCAGTGTTTCAGGTGGTGGTGCAGCTGCAGTTCGCGGACCTGCTCCTGGTGCTGAGGCAGCGGTTTCGTCTCCTGAACGCCGCCCTGCCCACACTGCCCCTGCGCCGCCTGCCCATACTGCACGCCCGACTCTGTGATCTCGCTGCTGCAATCGCTAGCGCCTACGCCCCACAGATGTTGCTAGACGCTTCCCTGTGCTTCATACAAGTAAGCCCTTTACTTTTCTCTTTGTACCATACTTCGAATTAATTCGTCTGTCATTTCCAATTTACTGATATCTCTCGCATTTTAAATAAGGTCCCCCTTTGGATGAAATTTCACAACACGACAGAATACTTAAAAACTGCAGAACGATCGGACTTTTCATACTGACGCAATTATCTATTTAACAATCATGTTTTGCACTTGTTTACGGCCGAAAATTCCGGTGATGTTACGCACGACTCTTCATCATGAAATTTAACTTCATTCGTGTTTGTCAAGAATTTTAAAGGTTTTATGTTTTTGCAAGAAAACCTTAAATATTTCCTGGATAAAAAGAAGCTACTCCCTGCCAAATCAGCAACCTGCCAGTGAAAGTCCCGTCAAAATTGGTTGTTGTTGTTGTTGTTGTTGTTGTTGTTTTAGGGCGCGTCGACAGCGGGGTCATTAGCGCCCTAACAATTACCAGCTAAAACTGTGGCTTAAGAAAGTTCTAAAATACTGTCTGCATGGTCGACTGTAAAGGGGTCGGCCATACAGACAGCAAATAAAATAGATTATAAAATGAGGCGTGGCTTTAAAGGAGCCATTGGTACTCTAAACCCGACAAAAACTGGATGGCTGTAAAGGGGCCAAGAAGTTTTAAAGGAGAATTACAAACATTACAAGTCTCGCTAGCTGTATAGTGGCCAGCGAGAAATGAATCATAACAATATAAAAAATAATAACAATGCTCATGTATGGGTGGCTGTAAAAAGGCCACCCATCCAGTTTATAACTAGGCCGATCTGCCTAAAATTTTAGGCGCTAGACCGGCCAACACACAAAATTTTAAAACATTCGCCACATTGCTGGTCTCATTGTTTAAGATGAGGGACAGATCGTTGGCCAATCCAACGTCTGCCCTCAAGTCTAAAAAGTAATACAACAGTCAATTAAAATGTGGCGCACCGTCAAAGGTACGCCACAAGCATCGCATTCCGGAGGGTCCTCTCGGCGCAGAAGAAAGCTATGAGTCAGAGGACAGTGCCCAATACGGAGGCGAGTTAGGAGGACCTCTTCCCTCCTCGCCCGCTGGAAGGAGCTGCTCCACGGCTGAACGGTGGGTTTGATCAGCCGGAGCTTATTATGCTCTACTTCCAGCCACTGCCTCTGCCATGCTTCAAAAACAATTCTCTTCGCTACCGAGGCAAGGTCAGACTTTGGGACCGGATCAAAGTTGTTTCGACCTTGTTGCAGGCTAACTTGGCAGCTACATCGGCTGCCTCGTTCCCCTGATTCCCACATGGCCGGGTACCCAGCAGAATAAAACCTCCTTTCCACGTGATTGTAGGGAAAGGAGGGCGTCCTGGATGTCCTGGACTCGACGGTCTGCTGGGTACATGGTTGTTAACGCCTGAATACAGCTGAGGGAATCACAGCATATGATATACTTCATGTCGCGGCATACCTTCATATGCTGGACCGACTTTAGCAGGGCGTAGCACTCCGCAGTGTAAACGCTGCACCTGCTATCCAGCTTGTATGTATGAGTCGCTCGAGGGAACACAACGGAGCAACCCACTCCGTTAGCCTGCTTAGACCCATCCGTATACACCGGGGTAAAATCACGATGGTGATTCAAAACATCCTTAAAAACACTTAGAAATACCCTGTCAGCGGTAAACAGTTTGTTGTACCGCGACAGGTCTAAAATCGTTCTGCGCCTCTTTAAAAGCCAGGGAGGAGATTTACTCCATCCCTGGTGATAAAAAGCGGGCAGTTGACATCCGTATTCTTCTAAAATGGCCTTTGTACGGTGGCTGAAAGGCTTGGTCGCTCTACAGCGATTAGCATAAAGCCGTTCGTTGCTCGGTTTCAGTACTACGTCGTGCACGGGACTGCCAGGAGTTGTGACAATATGCACATAGTGTCGCACCATGAGGAGATGCCGCCGGATGGAAAGCGGCGGCTCGCCAGATTCAGCACAGATGCTGGGTATGGGGCTGGTGCGGTAAGCACCCGTGGCGAGCCGAATTCCTGCATGGTGGACACTATCCAGTATCCGCAGATAACTGTCCCGTGCCGATCCGTAAACGATGCAAACCGTACTCCAGACGCGACCGTACAAAGGCTCTGTAAAACTGTAGCAGGCATGAGCGGTCACCGCCCCACGACCTGCCACATAGACATTTTAAAATATTTAAGGCTTTTGAGGCTCTGGCTTTCACATCTTTGAGATGTGGTAGCCAGTTGAGCCTTGTGTCAAAAATGAGGCCCAGAAAACGATCAGTATCAGTAAAACGTTAAAACAGTGTTCCTCAAGGTAAGGTGGGGCTGCGGTAAAAGAGTTCTACTACGAGTAAAAAGTACACACCGGGTTTTCTCGGCAGAGAACGAAAACCGGTGTGCACTGACCATTCGTCCAGCCTGTTCAACGTGAGCTGCAACTGCCGCTCAGCGCTACTCAGGCTGGACGATGCGATAAAAATTAAAAAATCATCTACGTACAAGGAGTACCGGATGGGACTCCTTATTACGTATGATATGCAGTTTATCGCAATAGCGAAAAGGGTCACGCTTAAAACTGATCCCTGAGGAACACCATTTTCTTGGATAAAAAGATCTGACACTTCACTACCGACTCGGTACCGGAAGCAACGTCCTGATAAAAATGATTTTAAAAAACGGGGCAGGTTTCCCCTAAAACCCCAGTCATGTAATTGTTGTAAAATAACATGCCGCCAGGTAGTATCGTAGGCCTTCTCAATATCGAAAAATATCCCCACCAGATGTTGGCTGCGGATGAAACGCATCCTGTATCGGCGCTTCCAGCAGGATCAGGTTGTCCAAGGTGGAACGGAACTTCCTGAATCCACACTGAAAGCGGCTCAGCAGATTACGGGATTCAAGACACGAGCTTATTATTTATAGCAATAGCGAAAAGAGTCACGCTTAAAACTGACCCTTGAGGAACACCGTTTTCCTGAATAAAAAGATCAGACATTTCACTACCGACTCGGTACCGGAAGCAACGACCAGATAAAAATGATTTTAAAAAACGGGGCAGGTTACCCTTAAAACCCCACTCGTGCAACTGCTTTAAAATAACATGCCGCCAGGTAGTATCGTAGGCCTTCTCCAGATTGAAAAAGATACCTACAAGATGTTGGCTGCGTATGAACGCATCCTGTATTGCCGCCTCTAGGAGGATCAGGTTGTCCAAGCTGGAACGGAACTTCCTGAATCCACACTGAAAGCGGCCTCAGCAGATTTCGGGATTCAAGAAACCAGACGAGGCGGCGATTGACCATCCTCTCCAGTGTCTTACCCACGCAGCTTGTAAGGGCGATGCTACGATAGCTACCCTGGCAACAATTTGTCCTTACCAGGCTTTAAAATAGGATAAGCGTTGCTTCTTTCCACGAGTCGGGGAAATGTCCTCCGGTCCAAATCTGATTAAAAATATCTAAAAGGTACTCCTTAGCAACTTTACTAAGATGCCTCAGCATCTGGTACTGGATCAAATCAGGCCCTGGAGCAGTGTCATTTGCGCTGTTCAGCGCTGACTCCAGCTCCCAAGATGTAAATGGGCAGTTGTAGGCCTCTGTATTCGACGAACTGAAGCACAGCTCTCGCCTCTCGGCAGCGGCTCTTTGCCGCTTAAACCGAGGGTCAAAGTTGGCGGACGAAGTGACGGAGGCAAAGTTCTCCGCCATCAGCTGAGCTATGCTTCGCTCGTCGGTAATAACATGTCCACGATCCAGTAATCCAGACACTGGTGGGCGGGAGTACCTTCCAGATATACGGCGGATAGACTCCCATACTTTCGACGAAGGTGTGGAACGGTTTATAGTGCTCACAAAGTTCTGCCAAGACCTTTTCTTGCTCTCCTTAATAACACGACGCGCCTTAGCTCTGGCTATACGGAACGCTGCTAAGTTGTCATCAGATGGCTGCATCTTAAATCGGCGCAACGCCCTCCTGCGTCCCTGAATAGCGGAACGACATTCGTCGTTCCACCAGGGGACGGGCGTTCGCCGCAGCGTTCCGGAGCATTTAGGCATGGAGACGTCAGCCGCCTGGTGAATCACAGCTGTAAAATGATTCACCATCTCCGTGATGCCTTTGCGAGGCCGGAGGCATAGTGACCTGTATACAACGGCCAATTGGCTTTGCTGACGTTCCATTTGCGTCGGTTATTGCCTCTTCCGCGTTCAAACTCTACGTGCATCCATATTGGGAAGTGGTCGCTTCCATGAAGGTCGCGATCCACTTCCCAATGCACGGAGTCCGCGATTGAGGGGGAGCACAACGAAAGGTCAATGGCAGAGGACGTACCGGTAGCAGTGGTGAAATGAGTCATTTGCCCTGTATTCAGGATACAAATGTCCTCCTGCTCTATCAATCTACCAACCACTCGGCCCCTGGGGCAATCGGTGGAGGAACCCCACAACGCACAATGGGCGTTGAAATCTCCCAAGAGGAGAAAGGGCCGAGTGAGTTGTCGTATGATGCTAACCAGGTCGTCATAGGCGACTGACACACTGGGTGGCAGATAGATAGAGCATACGGTCAGTTCGATTGGACCGTGTATTTTCACCGCAACTGCTTGTAGTGAGGAGGTGAGAGCAACGGGTTCAGAGTGGACGGTGTTTCGGACCAACACAGCCACTCCCCCCTTGGCTCGATCACCCTCGGTATCGTCCTTTCGGTATATGTCATATCCTCTTAGCACTGGTTCATGCGATGGTCTAAAATGTGTCTCCTGTAAGCAGAGACACAATGGATTAGACCGTGCTAAGAGTTGGACTTCCTCTTTGTGAGCCTGAAAGCCGTTGACGTTCCACTGAAGTATGGGAGCCATCCTACCTATTTAAAACCACGCCCCGGGTCGGGTGGGTCAGGATCCGGTGTCTGCTGACGAACGGAACCAGGTACGTCCACCAGCATTACGTCGTCTTCGTGGTCCGAAGACGACTCTTGTTCTAAGGCCTCGTCGTCTTGCGGATTTCTTCCGCCGAGGCCTTTTCCCCTTCTTCCCTCCCCCAGTTGGGGACTGGGAGGAGAAGCGGAAGGGGATTTCACGAACATAGAGGGGTCCGTATGCCTGAACTTCGGACCCCGAACTTTCTGAACTGTTTGCCATCCGCTACCAGCAGATGGCGTAGACTTTTCTGCTTCTGCTGCAGGAGCTGCATCCGCCGCTGGAGCTACCTCTCCCGCGACAGTGAGACTCACACCTGCAGCTAATGTAGCAGATGGCGTTCTTTTGCTGGTGGACCTGTTGTACCTGCTGTCTTACGGGTCGTGGTTGCAGAAGTGTTGCTGCCGACGTCCGCGGTCCTGGTGTTAGGACCTTAGTGGGTATTGCGCCACATTTGCACTGACACGAGCACATTGTGCTCGTGCCCGTGTCTACAACGGACGTCTGCGTTGCAACACTTTCCTTCCTGACGGGAGCTGACAACGTTTTGGCAAAACTAGTGGCGAAGACCGGTGGCGCAAGCGCCTTAAACCGTTTCTTCGCCTCGCCATACGATAATCGTTCCTTCGTTTTCAGCTCCTGTACCTTCTTTTCTTCAAGGTACACTCGACACTCCCTGCTCCAGGCTGGATGTGACCCGGAGCAGTTAATGCACACCTGTGGGAGGTGCAACTTGCACCCGGTTCGTGCGCGATTTTCCGCATTTCCCACAAGTGGCGTTGCCTTTACAGTTCGCCGTCGTATGCCCGAACCTCTGGCACTTGAAGCAGCGCATCGGGTCCGGAACATACGGGCGAACGTTTAGGTTTAAGTAGCCAGCTTTGATGGCTTTGGGCAACGTCGGAGTGTCGAACGTCAGGACGAAGGGGCTGTCTTTTCAAGACTGCCATTAACCCTTCGTGTTATCTGCCCTGACCTCGACCACGTTTTCTGAGCTCCACTCCTTAAGGAGTTCCTCGGACGCTATATCGATCAGATCACGGCATGTGATCACTCCCTTGCTTGAGTTAAGCGTTTTACTGGAGTTCGCATTTCACTGCGAACTCCCCGAGCTTCTCACACTAAGGAGAGTAAGTACAGCCTGCTTGTAGGTAGTTGTTTCTAGAAAGCAGGTCCCGTTCCTCAGCTTTTTTACGCTTTTAATGTACCGGCAATTCCTTGTAAACCTTTCTCTATATAGAACGGAGAGACCTTTTCAAAGGATCCTCCGTTCTAACCATTACTCAAAAAGGCGTTATCGATGAGATAAACCCTTCCTGTTACAATATCCCTCTTCTCGGGGAGGGCTATCAACCCCTCGCACCGCTTTTCCTCGCTCTCTATGGGCGGAAGAATGGCCCTGCGGATTGCCCCAAGCCGCAGGCAAGTGAATTGGTTTTTTGGTTTTTTTTTGTTATTTTGTCCCACGAGTACGGAGGACCTAAAGGTCGAGTGACGTGGAGCCCCCGTATCACGCCACCAAGCCCAATACAACAGGGGGGCGGCAGTGTGCCCCTGAGGTTGTACGCTAACGGGTGGTTTGCCTCACCACCCATCCACCTCCTCGGCACGTTACTCACCTTGAGGTTGAGGGTTTTTTTATAGAGGTTTGTACCGTCCTCGCGATCCGGGCGATGAAGCCAAGATCCCCGTTTCTCCTAGACACACAACGTTCCACCGCCACGCCCTACGGTGGTCGTTGAAGCATGGTAGGAGTTTACGGTGTGGGAAACTTGCGGCGCTCACAAGTTTCCAGCTCGGGCACCGCGGGTTCGCCAAACCCGTACCTGGCACTTGCGTACCAGGCCCCTGCGGGGGGGTCGCTTAGACTCTTGTGTTTTTCACGCATCATGCTATGGTAAAGAACTCCGGCGATAGACAGACACTTGCTTCATTCAATCCTAGGCAACGCTCTGAGATTTGAATCATGCTCTGAATTGTTCGCTAGGCACCTCATTTTCTAACCTTCTTAAATAAACTTTAATAAATTTCTGCCTTTAGCTAACAGATTTACTCCTCGTATCTTTCCCCTTCTACGTTTCCTTAAATTCCTGCCCTCATTATGCGGGCCTAGACGTGTCCTCTTCCTCACACGGCTCATTGTGTTCGTTGCTTCTTCGTCATGTTTCCTCATCGTGAACTCTAACAGCAGAAGTTCCCTTATATTGTTATCAAAGAACATTGTCTTCACCTCGAGCCTTCAACGATGTTGTTGTGGTCCGCAACCCTTTTCCTACTGGCGGACAGCATAAGGTTGTGTCCATAAATCTCGAGGCACACCGTACCGTGTTCGGGGGCTTGAGCAAAAGAATAATAATAATAATAATAATATTTGATGTTACTATTAAAGTAAATAATTGTACACATACCTTCAATGCTACACTTGTGCCTGCTTAACTGCACACAGGTGGCTGATCTGTGGAGAAATCGTTGACAATGCAAGCCTTATTTCTTCATCGACGGTATTGAGTATTTCCCTCTTGGATGTTTAATCCGAGTCAACTCCGAGAAGCCAATTCACATAAATATGTAGTTGGAAATGGCAATAACACATTAACTGCCATGTCGGAGATAGTCAGATATTCATTCCTTATTGTTAGCCAAAATGTATCTAAAGGAACTTCAAGAAGTTTTAATTTCAAAGTACTGTCAGCTTTTAAATCTGGAGTTACATTAATCGGAAGATGTTCCGAATAGATCACCCAGTCGAAATCTTCAACACTTTCTCCAAAGTACTTTTTCAATCTCTGCTGCAGGACTTCTAAATGTTCTTTAATTAAGCACATCACCATTTTATTAGCCATCAAGTGACCGTACAGTCGGGAACATCTCACACGACCCATTTTCAGTCCTCTGTAACCACAAATCCTTTAATCTTATCCATACTAATAAGAATATTTTCGTTCCTACCTTGCATTTTTGATGTTCAGCTCATTCAAGCAATATACGAAAATATCGGAAAGATATGCCAACGTACATATCCATTCGCCATCTGTGAATAAATTCGCGTACTTAGTCTTTCAACAGTCAAAAGTGAGGTGGACCTATTCTCTAATAATCGCTTTAAC
>JARYHS010007292.1:0-12149 GCA_031002005.1 Vandiemenella viatica
CGTGAAGGTCCAATACGCATCCAACCGGGGACCCTTCAATCTCAAGTCAGACGCTTTAACCACTGAGCTACCGTAACCATCATTTTCACCTTCCGCTTTTTGAAACAGTAAATTAACACTTCTCCTTAGATGCAAATGTGATTTTGTTGGGCAGTCAGTGACAAGATGAGTGATTATCTAGAACTTTGAAGGTTTTTTTTTTTATATTTCAACGATTCGATATTTGCTAGACGTTTTTAACTTGACTGTATTCTAGAGATGGATGGAGATGGATGGAGATGGATCTTCGACGTCAGTAAATCAACAAAATTAAAAAAAAATCATGAAGACTGGGATATATTACGATCAGAAACTGAGATATTTATCTATTAATACATACATAGAAGTTGAAAGGAAAGTTTCGTGGTAGCTGTTTTTATATATTCTTTATTAATACGTCAAAAGATCTGAGCAACCTATTTTTTTTTTTTTTGTAGTAATCTACAAGTGCATTTAAAGGATTTTTGAACTAGTAGGACACTTCTGTCTATTGGATCAGCGAAGATCAGATTCATTCGGTGTTGAATAAGCAAGTATAGCAGTAATACGTAGATCGTCTTACGCTGAGAATCCATGAAATATTGTGATTTCAACAGATATCGTGACATTCGCCATATTTCTGGTGGAAAAAAAAACTGAAAGCCAGATTCTTCACATAAGATTTTTTGTTTTAGAAATTTTGAGACTGCATTGACATGTTTCTATTTGTTCCCTTTTTTGTTTGCATGATTTTACAATCATCGGTGATTATTGTAATCTATGTTCTAGAACAGTGGTTCCCTATTAGTGATACATGGATATCCAAAAGTGTTTGCTGAGGCGGCTTGGGCCCCACCGCGGCCTAAGAGACCGGTATTTTGCGCGGCCTAAGAAGACCGAAATTTCGCGCGCCGTTTTTCCGGATGCAACGCGTTTGTATTTTTCTATACAGCAGCAGCTTACTGTGGGGCCCAAGCCACCTCAGCAAACACTTTTGGATATCCATGTATCAGTGGCACCATGAGATGGTGAGTTGAAATAACCTAACCTTAATTACTCTAACCAACTATAACAAACATTTTAACATTCTGTATAACCAGACTTAGCATAAGTTCTGTCTCAGAAAAGTGCCATAAGTTTTTAACCAATATTTTGCTATATTTGACCAGTATTCCCGAATTTTTATCTATTTTTGCACTTTTTAAATGAAATTCATCGAAAGTGGCACTTACTAACTGATATCTAACATAATTTATGTTTCATCTGGTATGAGCCCATTATGTTTCGGTCTTGTGGAGGGTCGTGTTGTTTAATGAAACTTGTGATGTCTCATCTTCTGCATGCTCTGGTTAGTTCAACTTCAGTACTTTAGTGACTTTCGACAGGTATGTACTACTCAAGTTGTCCGATGTCATATCGGGCCGTGAACAGAATGAGTTTCATTTATGATGGAACACCGCATCATGTCGCACGGTTTTTTTTTCTATTTTGTGTGGATGCAACTCAATACACATCGTATGGCATGATGGACATTCTAACCATGAAACCGATGACATCTTTCGTATAGTGAAGTGCTATAATTGCGGTGATGTTTTACCTGTTTTCACGATCTTGTTCCGACTGTGCACTTCCTCTGACGTGTCTATATTGATGGTAACGTTATGCGTGTATGTGAGAGAGAGAGTGAGAGCCATTGTCTTTAAACGCAGACTGCCTTCCGTGTAACTGCGTTAAGTCAGTTTCTGCACACATATACGTTGTTTCACCTCGTTTGGTACAAACACTAGGCTAGTATATATAGTTATCACCCTGTGCACTTCCTCTGACGTGTCTATAATGTTGGTAACGTTATGTGTGTTTAGACTCTGCATATTATTGTTATGAAAATAAAGAGTGAGCAAACATGTAATTCATACAATTTACGTCTTTTGTGGAGGAAATTTAAAGAGTACTCCATATACACATGTGAATGCAGCATCCGATGCACTTCCACTGACACGTCTATCATGATGGTTACGTGACGTGTGTGTTGACTCTGGAGAACTCTACCAAGTTTCGTTATTCATCTGAAAATATTTATTACTGAAAAAAAAAACCACATTTTAGTTTATCGGTGACTGCCATTACACTTTTTTCCCCCATATAACACGTATTTCTGTAATCCACACACATTATATGAACGATATTGTGATACACGCAGGTGTGATTTTTATGTCAACCATTGACTTCATTCATGGACGAAATTTACATTTTTACCGATTTTTGTTATATATGACCAAATTTCTTGATTTTGTACATTTTCACACTGTTTTTTTATGATATTCATAGAAACAGCCGCATACGTACTTATATCCAACAAATTTATGTCTTTTCGAATGTTGGCGTCTATTACAATTCGCTCTTCAGACCAGTATGTAAGTGATGAAGCGTCACGCCACTACAGGAACTCATAAAAATAACTCTGTAAAGGGTTTTATTAATGGAAAGTGGATAAAATAAAACAAATTGAATAACTTAGTATGTGTATTTTATTCACACTGTTCACATCAATGTAGTATCCTGGGTTATAATTCTTAATTACTACATTGTTAATAACAGGTAATACAAGTAAATTTTTATATGCAATAAGTTCATATTTTAGTAGATTATAGTCCAGTGACGAACTGGGGGCCAATTGAGTCACATAAACATCACGAATATGCATATCAACCAGTTTTTGCACTGTTGCCATATGATAGTCTCGTAGCACTTTACTAGATAAAATGTCCACAAATTCTGTGTAGTATCTTGCAACTAGGTATCCCCACCTCTTCTTGACGGTCAAGGCGCTGGACACTGCAGGCTGCGCGTCGATGAGGTTCTTCCAAGTTGAATCGCTGAAGAAGATGCCGCTGGTGGGGTCAACATTTGGGTAAAAACATACAGTTTTCGTCCTGGCAATCGTACGGAAGGAGACGGCGTTCTCACCAAGTGGAATGTTTGTCTGGGAGCTGCCTGTGTAGAACAAATCTGACACTACATCCAATACTTGAGTCAGCACGACCCATTCTTCATACGTTAGTATAACCTTGGTGCGGTATCCAACTTTTTCGAGCACTACTACTGGCTCAAATTCGTGTTTGGACGATAAACCTATCGTCAAACGCTTAGAATCACCAGCATTGAGCTGATACACAGACGAAAACAACAGTACCGGGCTGGCCATCTCTGTACACTGGCACTAGCAGTCCATTTGGGTAGTAATCAGGTCTAGTCCGGGGTGGTGGGGGTAAAAAAAACATCAGTACCGGGCTGGCCATCTCTGTACACTGGCACTAGCAGTCCATTTGGGTAGTAATCAGGCCTAGTCCGTGGTGGTGGGGGTAAACGTGTTCAGTCCTGTCCTTATGTAAGGCTGTTACGACTGAAAAACTCTAACGCCAGACCATACATACCAAGCGGCATTACATTTTATTTGAAAGTACTGAGAAGTAAGGATTCGTTGTCCGGAATTATGGAGAACTGTTCTAGTGTTGTGTCAACGTGAGTTAAACATCGTGCTGTTATCGAATTTTTAACTGCTGACAAAGTGATTCCTACTGCGATTCATCGTCGTTTCAAGGCTGTTTATACCGACAATACCGTTGATAGGTCTACTGTAAATCGATTGGCACTAAAATTTGGTGATTGCGAGAATGTAAAGGCCATAATTGTATGGACTGGCGGCATGGACTGGGAAGGAATTCGGGCATGGTATTTTGAATGAATAACTCGACATTCATCTGGAGTTGGTGGTCGTGGTTTTTTTTTTTTATGGTTCTACGCCTCGTCGACATCGAAGCCTTTAGAGGTGGGAAAGGACAGTGGACGACGAACGGTGGGGAATTCGGCCATGTCAAATGAAGAAATCACCCCGTCATTCGCCTCGAGTTATTTGGGGAAACCATGGAAAACTCAAATCTGGATGCCCGGACTGGGATTCGAGCCCACGCCCTCCCAAAATGCTAGGCCAGATCTTTACCGATCACGAGGTGTGATAGGACTGGTGCAAGGATCGGGATCGAATTCAGGCATGGTCTTTTGAAGGAACCAACCCAACATTCACCTGAAGTACGGAGTAATGGCTCGTTTGGTCATTATGACCAGGGTTTTTTATTGCCTGCGCATTCCCCCTCTATGGTGATTGCGAGAATGTAATGGCCATAATTGTATGGACTGGCGGCAAGGACTGGGAAGGAATTCGGGCATGGTATTTTGAATGAATAACTCGACATTCATCTGGAGTTGGTGGTCGTGGGTTTCTTTTTTTAGGGTTCTACGCCTCGTCGACATCGAAGCCTTTAGAGGTGGGAAAGGACAGTGGACGAGGAACGGTGGGGAATTCGGCCATGGCAAATGAAGAAAATCATCCCCGTCATTCGCCTCGAGTTATTTGGGGAAACCATGGAAAACTCAAATCTGGATGCCCGGACTGGGATTCGAGCCCACGCCCTCCCAAATGCTAGGCCAGATCTTTACCGATCACGAAGTGTGATAGGACTGGTGCAAGGATCGGAATGGAATTCAGGCATGGTCTTTTGAAGGACCCAACCCAACATTCACCTGAAGTACGGAGTAATGGCTCGTTTGGTCATTATGACCAGGGTTTTTTATTGCCTGCGCATTCCGCCTCTATCCTAGCCTACTTGAACTTAACAGGGTGTAGAGAACCTACAGTTTAAACTTGAAACCGAACAACGGAAGTGTTAAGGCGTAACTACATTACGACGCAAGTTGTGAAAGATGTGAAGGTCAGGTTGAGGGCTTTTCACTTTCCCGTCAGATGGCTTAAGCACCGAATGCAGTAATTTCATAAAAAGCATGGAAAGCCGAAATCTTGATGGTCGGGGCAGGGATTCAAACCCACGTCCTCCCGACGCCTTTTTGAAGGAAACACACCGGCATTCGCTTGGAATGATTTAGGTAAACCATTAAAAACCCAAATTTGGATGCCTGGACGGGGGTTCGAACCCGCGTCCTCCCGAATGTGAGGCCAGAGAGTTAACCGCTCACCCACCACGCTCAGTATGAGCCGTAAGAATACGCACAATACTTTGTCCAAAACTTTGTCCAAAAAACACTCGCCGCCACAAACGTCTTTCGCCGAACTTATCGCAGTTAGTAAGTCTTGGTCACTCAATATCCGTACAGTATGCAATATGCCTCTGCCAAAGAAACGGGATAAGTAGCAAGATTGTGTAGTTGATTAGAGTTACTGTATTAGTCTCTAACATGCAGCGTCCCAGCTAAAGATGTTTTGTCAAAGTTCACACTATTTCCCTGTTAACCGCTCACCCACCACGCTCGGTATGAGCCGTAAGAAAATGCACAAAACTTTGTCCAAAACACTCGCCGTCACAAACGTCTTTCGCCGAACTTATCGCAGTTAGTAAGTCTTGGTCACTCAATATCTGGTCAGTATGCAATATGTCTCTGCCAAAGAAACGAGATAAGTAGTAAGATTGTGTAGTTGATTAGAGTTACTGTATTAGTCTTCTCCGCAGGTCCCAGCTAAAGATGTTTTGTCAAAGTTCACACTATTTCCCTGTGTGTCTCTGGTGGCAGCAATATCTGCGTAACCAGTCATTTCAGATGTTTGGAAATTTCATGATTATCGAAGCACCATGCAAAAAATTACTTCTCAGAATAGATATTTTTCAGTATTGCCCACGAAAATTACCGAGCGTGGTGGGTGAGTGTTAACGTTCTGACCATGCATTCAGAAGGGCGCTGGTTCGAATCTCCGTCTGAGCATCCATATTCTGGTTTTCCATGGTTTCCCCAAATCACTCCAGGTGACCGTTCCCTGCATCAATCCTATCCCGCCTCTAATGATATCGATGTTGGCGAGGTGTAAAGCCATACTGGTACGCTAATAATTTATCCACTTACGATGGTGATCCCTTAGTTCGTGGTCTGACGCTAATACACATGAGATTCGCATTCGGGAAGATGCGGTTTCGAATCCTTGTCCGGGCACCCACATCTGAATTTTCGCCTGGTTTGTCAAAAGGTCATGCCGAATTTCTTCCAGTTACTTGCTCCCCGGTCCTTTCCCACTTCTAACGATTTTGACGTCAACGAGGTGAAGCCAGAAAAAAAGGCTTTTTCCATAGCATTAATTTTTCGGGTGATATCCATACTAACCTGGCTGCTTACATATAAGTTACACACTTCAAGCACGTTCTTTACCCACCTCCGTATCAAAATTGATCTGTCATACAACGTTGCAGCCAGCAACATTAGACATGTGAAATAAGGTAACGGAGCACTGTTCCTATCCACAATTGGGTTGATGCAGGTTGTACTGGTCTGGAACCTAGGACGACGCGGTTTCGTCCGGTCAACCAAGTTTCGATTTTACAAGGTTTTTCCGCAACCGCTTGAGGTGAATGCCGGGATGGTTCCCACAAAGGACCATAGTCGAATTCCCCCCCGTTCCTTCGTTCAATCCTCTGTCGCCTGTAAAGTTCACGATGAGAGACGACTGAAGAGGCATACAGGTAACACCCTTCGATTTTACAAGGCTTTTCCACAACATTATACAGGTGAAATAAGGAAACTGAGCTCCGTTCCTATCCACAATTGACATTCAGTGTATCGCACTATAAACGTGACTCCATATTTATTTACTTCGCATGCACAGATACTTGTTTGTTATCACTAGCGCGCGATGGATGCCTGGACGGGGATTCGAACCCGCGTCCTCCCGAATGTGAGGCCAGAGAGTTAACCGCTCACCCACCACGCTCGGTCTGAGTCGTAAGAATATGCACAAAACTTTGTCCAAAATACTCGCCGTCACAAACGTCTTTCGCCGAACTTATCGCAGTTAGTAAGTCTTGGTCGCTAGGAAACACCTCTGCAGCCGTCCTGGGAACATTTCTTAGTACAGGATGATCCTAGTGGAATCGGTATATTCCACCTAAATAATTTATTACAATGCAGCAGCGGCAGTAAATTTTCGATTCAAGCTCTACGTACAACCATCAACGACGCTGCGTGAACGCTACTGTGTTGTTTGCGGAGTTTAATTTTCTAAACAGCCACTCTTAGCGCGCACAATTAACGCCCCGCAGCAACGGTACATACAATACGCTATAGAAACCTCACCCCCCAGCAATACAAAGCGTGGCTCAGAGCCCCAAATTTAAGATCAACTATCAGAAGTACAAGTTTTTTAAAAAATATTATAGTTTAATTGGAAAGGTTATTTTCATAGAATTATCATGATATAAACATTTTTTTTCTCGCTTTATGCCAAGAGTAGAAATTAAAAGCTTAATATTACGCGAAATGAAGTTGCGCTTAGGTCTGTGCATCAGGCGCGTTCGAGTGGGCGATAACAAAAGGGAGCATTGTGTGAGACTCGACCCCTCTTTAGGGCACCAACCTCTGGCTCAGCGAACGAAATTTGTAATCAGCTATCGGAAATAGAAGTTTTTTAAAAAGTATTTTTAGATAAATAGAAAGTTCAGTTTTTTACAATCAACGCTATATAAATTTTATCATCGTACTTAGTGTGATTGGGGTAGAAATGACGTGCTTAATATTACGTTAAATGAGCTTTCAGAAATGTGTTTTCGTCGTATGTTTAAAGACATTAATTCCTAACTTAAGAAAGAAACCTCATTGGTTTAAATCGCATTTTATTAAGCGCTCAATATAAAGTATATTGCTTATTCCCGTCCATTGAATGCCGTCAAACAACGATCGCTGGTTCGAATCCCCGTCTGAGCATCCATATTCTCGTTGTTTCCTAAAATCACTCTAGGCGAATATGGACTGGCAAAAGAGCAATAGAATCGACAGCTGGTACTGGGGTGGTGAAGCTGGGGTTACCTCTGGTTCGAACCCCGTCTGAGCATCCATTGGTTCGAATCCCCGTCTGAGCATCCATATTCTCGTTTTCCTGAAATCACTCCAGGTGAATATGGGCTGGCAAAAGAGCAATAAAATCGACAGCTGTTACTAGGGTGGTGAAGCTGGGGTTACCTCTGGTTCGAACCCCCGTCTGAGCATCCATATTCTCGTATGGCTTGGCAAAAGAGCAATAAAATCGACAGTTGTTACTGGGGTGGTGAAGCTGGGGTTACCTCTGGTTCGAACCCCCGTCTGAGCATCCATTGGTTCGAATTCCCGTCTGAGCATCCATGCAATAAAATCGACAGCACGTGGCCAACCCGACGGCGAACCACGTGGCGGCGCCCGCCCCCACCGCCGCAGCATGTACCTGTTATTTGCCTCGGCATGTAACTGTTATTTGCCTCGGCATGTACCTGTTATTTGCCTCGGCACGCACTGGCAAATACCTCCGCGAATTCCTCGTTCAAAAAAAAGGAGCGGCATGTCGACATCTGTCCGAAAGTCCAGTTGCTCGCTCAAGTGGTCTGGCAACGGCTGCGTCACACCTGGTGCGGCTAGAGGGGTGCGTGGTCAAGGACAATAGGGGTGTAACTGAGGTTAGTCAAGTGGTTAGTCAAGTGGCCCTCATGTCAAGTGGTTAGTCAAGTGGCCCTCGAGTCAAGTGGTTAGTCAAGTGGCCATGATTGGCAGGTGGGGGACACACCTGGGTCGCTCAAGTGGTCCTCAAGTGGTTAGTCAAGTGGCCATGATTGACAGGTGGGGGGAGAACATAGAGGTGAAACTGGGGTTAGTCAAGTGGCCCTCAAGTCAAGTGGGGAGGGGAGAGAACAATAGGTGTGAAAATGATTGACAGGTGGGAGGGGGAGAACAATAGAATGATACAATGTATCCAATTAGAACAATAGAGGCGGCATCCTTTGTGAGCCTGTTGCCCCAAATCCACATTACTAGTATGGAGTCCACATTTTTTGTACATCAATGTAGGGTGCAAAGCAAGGTAGCTAGATTTATTAGTGGAAAACATTCAACAAGTGACATAATAAAGGAGCTGTGCTGGATATGACTGGAAGATATTATGAAGAGTGCTGGGAGAGCTGTTATGGCGTATAATGATGTTAGAATTGATATTGGTAGAATAATTCTGAGTGGTGTATGGAGCTAAGTTAACCATGACCATAATGTGGCATTAGACTTTAGGTGATGAGGCCTGAGTGGATAAAATATCCAAACACGCACTTTCACATACAAATGACCTTACAATTTACGACAGTTTAAGTATGGGCGCTATCTTCGGCGTAATAGAACCAGTGTCTGCACCTATGGTGACGTTTTGGATACTTTTCAGTGTGTAGGGATCTACTCTGAAAAATGTGGGTTATGATGTCTGTTTGATGACCATGAAACTATGAGTTAGCTAAGAGCATTATGGTAACTTTATAGTGTGTAATGTGTTTTTTCCATACCTTTGAATGTGAATGAATTTTCAAAATTAAGTGTTTGTCGCGGCTATCTTAACTTCCCAGTCTACCGTGTATTATTACTGGCACAGTGCTATCGTTATACAGATAAATTTCAACGATCATCCAAAATTCTAGTATTTCCAGCATATCAGGCTTTTTTCGGGCTCGTCGATGTCATTGTCATTAGAGGTGAGAAAGGATGTGTGGCAAGAAACGGTGAGGAATTTGGCCATGGACTTTTGAAGGTCTCTTTCCCTGCATTCGTCGGAGTGATTTCAGGAATCCAAGCACTCTTCCATTTCACTGTTCTGTTTACAGTTTGCTGCCGTTAGTTTTCGGGTACGTTCTCAGGTTGTTCACTATATGTCCTTCGGAGCAAAAATCGTGATTAGTGGATGTACCAGAGAAGGAAGAACTTGTGTTACAAACCACAGTCAGATCATTGCTTGTATGTAGTGGTATAATGTGGGGGTCACAGGTTCTGGACTTGAAATGCAGTGTGCACGGGAAGACAGCTAGAGTGTAAATAGTGGTACCTTTCTTTCTCTCGTCTGTCCGCATGTAGTGTGTGTATTTCATTTCAACCACTAATGTGTGTTTTGTGACGTATACAGCTGTGAGTGAGCATCCAAAGTACGGTATTGCATCCTGTGTTAATAAATGCTCTTGAATCTACCCATGCCTTTGTGGTACTAGGACACATGTTACTGGATGGCTTGTGGTTATGTGGGTGACATGGGATGACGCTGATGTGAACAGTTTCGAACTTGTGCACATGCTACTAGATAGCAAAGTTGTCTGAGGTGAGTGAGAGGCGATGCTAATGTGAACAGTTTAGTACCTAGGGGTAGCTGTTACTGATGGCTTTTTCTGGTTCCAGGGTTAATATGGAGTCCACAGTTTTGGGGACTTGAAATGCTGTTTGCGAGGGAAGGCAGCTAGAGTGTAAATATGTTGATACCTTTCTTTCACTCGCCAGTCTGAGTGTAGTGTGTGTAGTTCATTTTCACCAATAATGTGTGTTTGTGACGTATGCAGCTGTGAGTGAGCATCAAAAGTACTACATTACAGCCTGTGTTAAGAAAGGCTCTTGAATCTACTCATGCCTTTGTGGTACTAGGGGCACATGTTACTAGATGGCTTGTTGTCATGTGGGTGATATGAGATGATGCTGATGTGAACAGTTTCATACTTGTGCACATGCTACTAGATGGCAAAGATGGCTGATGTGTGTGAGAGGCGAGGCGATACTAATGTGAACAGTGTGGTACGTGGTGGCTGTTACTGATGGATTTTTTCTGGTTCCAGGGTTAATGAAACTATAGAAAAAAGTGTGTACATATCCTCATCAGGTATTGTTCTCACTGTTTGCTGTATATTATTTACAATTACCACTCGTGTTTCACCTACAGTGCCCATACCTACATCCATTTGCCTTATACCTACCCAAATCCTTCCTAAAACTTATCCTTTAATGAGTGCGGGTGTGTTTTTTATGTATGAGCTCAGAGACAAGAGACGATTGTGATATTAAAATTGTTCATCCGACTGGCTGACTGAACAGTGTGGTACCTGGTAGCTGTTACTGATGGATTTTTTCTGGTTAGATCAGCTCTGGTGTGGAGATCACTGGCAGACCTACAACAGAAAAAAAATTAGTATCAAACACACAAACACACGAGGTAAAAAAAAAATTACTTTCAATCAGATACTTACCACCGCTAGCTGAGGCATTCACAGGCTCCACTGGTGAACATACAACATAAAAAAAATAGTATCAAACTCACAAACACACGAGGGGGAAAAAATGAATTACAGTCAAATACATACCTCCAGAAAAAGCGTATCGCACCACCAGCTCCGCAGTTGAGATAACTCGTGGTTCTACAACAGAAAAAAAAATTATATTATGAAACGAGGGAATATATACTCCAAAAACATATTAATTTCGTTGAAGAAACTTACCACTCGCTAAATCTTCACTAAATAGTGACGATATCTCCGGTAGATCTGAAACAGAGAAGAAAAGAAAAATTAGTTTGAAAAGTTTAAATTAATACAACTAATAAAAAAGGAAATTCACTTATAGTTTGTGATGAAATTATCTACATCTGCGGCGGAAAGCACCGGCAGTTCTGGAAAAAAAAAGAAACATTTAGTATCACTGGTATACAAACACACGTTATAATTTATTATTTAAAGTCACTTAACATTACCTGAAGCAGACTGAGAATGTTCCATGGTGTAGCGACGAAGCAAGAGCAACGAGCAACTGACGGACAATGAGGCCTGGTCCACGTGGCGGTAGCTATTTATACCGACGTAGTGTCGCAAACATGACGCGCGCAAACAGCTTGCTCAACGGGACGCCAGCCCGCAAGGCACACATTTCGCAACGCGCATACCAGGTCCGGTGCGAACGAGTTGCAACAAGTCCGGCCATGTGTTCACAAGATAAGCTTAGCTTGACAGCAGCTGCCATCTGGGCGGCCGGTCAAGGAACTAACGTCCCAGCGTACCAGGGAGGTGTCTCCATCTCATGAGCGCCCCAAAGAACTAACGGTCCAGTGAAGTGCTGTTCCCTAGCAGCCACCAAATGAACTAGCGTTCCGCCATCTTGTGACGTCATACGAACCTGAACGCTGATTGGTCCATTCGAATTTCCCGCGAACCGGATGTGACGTCATGGAGGGGGAAAAGGGGAAGGAATGCCGCCATTTTGTGTCACGTGACCGCAAGTGAGAAAATCCGTGCTTCCGCCTTCCCCTACTACTATTTCCCATTCTA